>JAVTVY010019956.1:0-70436 GCA_036873755.1 Hanleya hanleyi | reverse complement strand
AATCGTTCTGAGTTGATCTTAAAACTTGGGAAGGCAGAAAGACCCTTCCACATCCAGCGCCTATGAAGCAGCAGTTGCCTCCCTCATGTATATCACCTGAGACCAACAATGCTAAAAAATATTGCTGCCATTTCGGCGGGGGACCTAGCATCCTCTGGCTGCTTGTTTATATATTATCTCGAAACAGTAAAAAAAATATGAAAAATATATATCATGAAGTGGGGTATAATTAGTAGAATTTTCGTCTAAACTAAGCTGCGCGCCGCTCTAATTTTACTCTATTCTGAAAGACCATGCACGTTGTTATACCATACCATTAAGTTTATAGCGGTGCGTGGTTTTGCTTTGACATATAGATTTCCAGCCTTAAGAGTAAATTAAAAAAAAAAAAATAATGGCTTGTATATTTCTCGAATTTTCTTTAAAACTAAGCGGCGCGCCGCTGTGGATCTACGCTATTCTGAACAAGCCTGTATGCAGCCACGTCATACCATTAATTTCAGAGCGGCGCGCGGCTGTGTTTGTTTTATTTACTATCTAGAAAAAGTAAAAAAATATAAAAAATATAAATTATAAAGAGAGGTATAATTGATTGACTTTTCGTCTAAAATAAGCCGCACGCCGCTCCGATTTTAATCTGATCTGAAAAACCAAGTATGTAGCTACACCATACCCTTAATTTCAGAGCGGCGCGCGGCTTCGTTTTTTTATATGCTATTTCGAAAGATTAAAAAACATGAAAAAATATATCATGAAAAGGGGCATAATTAATGAACTTTTCGTCTAAACTAAGCCGCGCGCCGCTCCCATTTTACTCTGTTTTGAAAGACCACGTACGTAGCTACACCATACCCTTAATTTCAGAGCGGCGCGCGGATTCGTTTTTTTATATGCTATTTCGAATGATTAAAAAATAAGAAAAAAATATATCATGAAAAGGGGTATAATTAATGAACTTTTCGTCTAAACTAAGCCGCGCGCCGCTCCAATTTTAATCTGATCTGAAAGACCATCTACGTAGCTACACCATACCCTTAATTTCAGAGCGGCGCGCAGCTTTGTTTTTTTTATATATTATTTCGAAAGATTAAAAAATATGAAAAAGATATATCATGAAAAGGGGTATAATTAATGAACTTTTCGTGTAAACTAAGCCGCGCGCTGCTCCGATTTTACTCTTATCTGAAAGACCATGTACGTAGCTACACCATACCCTTAATTCCAGAGCGGCGCGCGGCTTTGTTTTTTTTTACATGCTATTTCCAAAGAATAAAAAATATGAAAAAAATATATCATGAAAAGGGGTATAATTAATGAACTTTTCGTCTAAACTAAGCGCGCGCCGCTCCCATTTTACTCTGTTTTGAAAGACCACGTACGTAGCTACACCATACCCTTACTTTCAGAGCGGCGCGCGGCTTCGTATTTTTTTATATGCTATTTCGAAAGATTAAAAAATGTGAAAAAAATATATCATGAAAAGGGGTATAATTAATGAACTTTTCGTCTAAACTAAGCCGCGCGCCGCTCCAATTTTACTCTGTTTTGAAAGACCACGTACGTATCTACACCATACCCTTAATTTCAGAGCGGCGAGCGTCTTCGTTTTTTTTATATGCTATTTCGAAAGATTAAAAAATATGAAAACATATATCATGAAAAGGGATATAATAAATGAACTTTTCGTCTAAACTAAGGCGCGCGCCGCTCCCATTTTACTCTGTTTTGAAAGACCACGTACGTAGCTACACCATACCCTTAATTTCAGAGCAGCGCGCGGCATCGTTTTTTATATGCTATTTCGACAGATAAAAAATATATCATGAAAAGTGGTATAATTAATGAACTTTTCGTCTAAACTAAGCCGCGCGCCGCTCCCATTTTACTCTGTTTTGAAAGGCCACGTACATAGCCACACCATACCCTTAATTTCAGAGCGGCGCGCGGCTTCGTTTTTTTTATATGCTATTTCGAAATATTAAAAAATATGAAAAAATATATCATGAAAAGGGGTATAATTAATGAACTTTTCGTCTAAACTAAGCCGCGCGCCGCTCCCATTTTACTCTGTTTTGAAAGACCACGTACGTAGCTACACCATACCCTTAATTTTAGAGCGGCGAGCGGCTTCGTTTTTTTATATGCTATTTCGAAAGATTAAAAAATATCAAAATAATATATAATAAAAGTGGGTATAATTAATGAACCTTTCGTCTAAACTAAGCCGCGCGCCGCTCCGATTTTAATCTGATCTGAAAATCCAAGTATGTAGCTACGCCACACCCGTAATTTCAGAGCGGCGCGCGGCTTCGTTTTTTTATATGCTATTTCGAAAGATTAAAAAATATGGAAAAAATATATCAAGATATGGGTATAATTAATGAACTTTTCGTCTAAACTAAGCCGCGCGCCGCTCCCATTTTACTCTGTTTTGAAAGACCATGTACGTAGCTACACCATACCCTTAATTTCCGAGCAGCGCGCGGCTTCGTTTTTTTTATATGCTATTTCGACAGATAAAAAAATATGAAAAAATATGTCATGAAAATGGGTATAATTAATGAACTTTTCGTCTAAACTAAGCCGCGCGTCGCTCCAATTTTAATCTGATCTGAAAGACCATCTACGTAGCTACACCATACCCTTAATTTCAGAGCGGCGAGCAGCTTTGTTTTTTTTATATACTATTTCGAAAGATTAAAAAATATGGAAAAGATATATCATGAAAAGGGGTATAATTAATGAACTTTTCGTGTAAACTAAGCCGCGCGCCGCTCCGATTTTACTCTGATCTGAAAGACCATGTGCGTAGCTACACCATACCCTTAATTCCAGAGCGGCGCGCGGCTTTGTTTTTTTTACATGCTATTTCCAAAGACTAAAAAATATGAAAAAAATATATCATGAAAAGGGGTATAATTAATGAACTTTTCGTCTAAACTAAGCGCGCGCCGCTCC
Source organism: Hanleya hanleyi (assembly GCA_036873755.1). Taxonomy (NCBI): domain Eukaryota; kingdom Metazoa; phylum Mollusca; class Polyplacophora; order Lepidopleurida; family Hanleyidae; genus Hanleya; species Hanleya hanleyi. The sequence goes on along the minus strand of JAVTVY010019956.1, from coordinate 67,478 downwards.
CATTTTACTGTGTTTTGAAAGACCACGTACGTAGCTACACCGTACCCCTAATTTCAGAGCGGCGCGCGGCTTCCCTTTTTTTATATACTATTTCGAAAGATTAAAAAATATTAAAAAAATATATCACGAAAAGGGGTAAAATTATTGAACTTTTCGTCTAAACTAAGCCGCGCGCCGCTCCGATTTTAATCTGATCTGAAAGACCATGTACGTAGCTACACCATACCCTTAATGTCAGAGCGGCGCGCGGCTTTGTTTTTTTAATATACTATTTCGAAAGATTAAAAAATAGGAAAATAATATATCATGAAAACGGGTATAATTAATGAACGTTTCGTCTAAACTAAGCCGCGCCGCTCCTATTTTACTCTGTTTTGAAAGACCACGTACGTAGCTACACCATACCCATAATTTCAGAGCGTTGCGCGGCTTCGTTTTTTTTATATGCTATTTCGAAATATTAAAAAATATGAAGAAAAATATATCATGAAAATAGGTATAATTAATAAACTTTTCGTCTAAACTAAGCCGCGCGCCGCTCCGATTTTAATCTGATCTGAAAAACCAAGTATGTAGCTACACCATACCCTTAATTTCAGAGCGGCGCGTGGCTTTGTTTATTTTATATGCTATTTCGAAAGATTATAAAACATGAAAAAATATATCATGAAAAGGGCTATAATTAATGAACTTTTCGTCTAAACTAAGCCGCGCGCCGCTCCGATTTTAATCTGATCTGAAAAACCAAGTATGTAGCTACACCATACCCTTAATTTCAAAGCGGCGCGCGGCATCGTTTTTTATATGCTATTTCGACAGATAAAAAATATATCATGAAAAGTGGTATAATTAATGAACTTTTCGTCTAAACTAAGCCGCGCGCCGCTCCCATTTTACTCTGTTTTGAAAGACCACGTACGTAGCTACACCATGCCCGTAATTTCAGAGCGGCGCGCGGCTTCGTTTTTTTATATGCTATTTCGAAAGATTAAAAAATATGAAAAAAATATATTATGAAAAGGGGTATAATTAATGAACTTTTCGTCTAAACTAAGCCGCGCGCCGCTCCAATTTTACTCTGTTTAGAAAGACCACGAAGGTAGCTACACCATACCCTTAATTTTAGAGCGGCGCGCGGCTTCGTTTTTTTTATATGCTATTTCGAAATATTAAAAAATATGAAAAAAAATATATTATGAAAAGGGGTATAATTAATGAACTTTTCGTCTAAACTAAGCCGCGCGCCGCTCCAATTTTACTCTGTTTAGAAAGACCACGAAGGTAGCTACACCATACCCTTAATTTCAGAGTGGCGCGTGGCTTCGTTTTTTTATATGCTATTTCAAAAGATTAAAAAATATGAAAAAATATATCATGAAAAGGGGTATAATTAATGAACTTTTTGTCTAAACTAAGCCGCGCGCCACTCCGATTTTAATCTGATGCGAAAGACCATGTACGTAGCTACACAATGCCCCTCATTTCAGAGCGGCGCGCGGCTTCCTTTTTTTTATATGCTATTTCAAACGATTAAAAAATATGAAAAAATATATCATGAAAATGGGTATAATTAATGAACTTTTCGTCTAAACTAAGCCGCGCGCCGCTCCCATTTTACTCTGTTTTGAAAAACGACGTACGTAGCTACACCATACCCTTAATTTCAGAGCGGCGCGCTGCTTCCTTTTTTTTGTAAAAATGGTCTTTCGAAAGATTAAAAAATATGAAAAAAATATATCATGAAAAGGGGTATAATTAATGAACTTTTCGTCTAAACTAAGCCGTGCGGCGCTCCCATTTTACTCTGTTTTGAAAGACCACGTACGTAGCTACACCATACCCTTAATTTCAGAGCGGCGCGCGGCTTCGTTTTTTTTATATGCTATTTCTGAAGATTAAAAAATATGAAAAAAATATATCATGAAAAGGGTTATAATTAATGAACTTTTCGTCTAAACTAAGCCGCGCGCCGCTCCCATTTTACTCTGTTTTGAAAGACCACGTACGTAGCTACACCATGCCCTTAATTTCAGAGCGGCACGCGGCTTCGTTTTTTTATATGCTATTTCGAAAGATTAAAAAATATGAAAAAAATATATCATGAGAAGGGGTATAAATAATGAAGTTTTCGTCTAAACTAAGCCGCGCGGCGCTCCAATTTCACTTTGTCTTGAAAGACCATGTACGTAGCTAAACTATACCCTTAATTTCAGAGCGGCGCGCGGCTTCGTTTTTTTTATATGCTATTTCGAAAGATTAAAAAATATGAAAAAAATATATCATGAAAAGGGGTATAATTAATGAACTTTTCGTCTAAACTAAGCCGCGCGCCGCTCCTATTTTACTCTGTTTTGAAAGACCACGTACGTAGCTACACCATACCCATAATTTCAGAGCGTTGCGCGGCTTCGTTTTTTTTATATGCTATTTCGAAAGATTAAAAAATATGAAGAAAAATATATCATGAAAATAGGTATAATTAATAAACTTTTCGTCTAAACTAAGCCGCGCGCCGCTCCGATTTTAATCTGATCTGAAAAACCAAGTATGTAGCTACACCATACCCTTAATTTCAGAGCGGCGCGCGGCTTTGTTTATTTTATATGCTATTTCGAAAGATTATAAAACATGAAAAAATATATCATGAAAAGGGCTATAATTAATGAACTTTTCGTCTAAACTAAGCCGCGCGCCGCTCCGATTTTAATCTGATCTGAAAAACCAAGTATGTAGCTACACCATACCCTTAATTTCAAAGCGGCGCGCGGCTTCGTTTTTTATACGCTATTTCGAAAGATTAAAAAATATGAAAAATATATATCATGAAAAGGGGTATAATTAATGAACTTTTCGTCTAAACTAAGCCGCGCGCCACTTCGATTTTAATATGATCTGAAAGACCATGTACGTAGCTACACCATACCCTTAATTTCAGAGCGGCGCACGGCTATATTTTTTTTATATACTATTCCGAAATATTAAAAAATATGAAAAAAATATATCATGAAAAGGGGTATAATTAATGAACTTTTCGTCTAAACTAAGCCGCGCGCCGCTCCGATTTTCATCTGATCTGAAAAACCAAGTATGTAGCTACACCATACCCTTAATTTTCTGAGCGACGCGCGACTTCGTTTTTATTATATGCTATTTCGAAAGATTAAAAAATATGAAAAAAATATATAATGAAAATGGGTATAATTAATGAACTTTTCGTCTGAACTAAGCCGCGCACCGCTCCTATTTTACTCTGTTTGAAAGACCACGCACGTAGCTACACCATACCCTTACTTTCAGAGCGGCACGCGGCTTCGTATTTTTTTATATGCTATTTCGAAAGATTAAAAAATGTGAAAAAAATATATCATGAAAATGGTTATAATTAATGAACTTTTCGTCTAAACTAAGCCGCGCCGCTCCCATTTTACTCTATTTTGAAAGACCACGTACGTAGCTACACCATACCCTTAATTTGAGAGCGGCGCGCGGCTTCGTTTTTTCTATATGCTATTTCGAAAGATTAAAAAATATAAAAAAAATATATCATGAAAAGCGGTATAATTGATTAACTTTTCGTCTAAACTAAGCCGCGCGCCGCTCTCATTTTACTTTGTTTTGAAAGACCACGTACGTATCTATACTATACCCTTAATTTCAGAGCGGTGCGCGGCTTCGTTTTTTTTTATATGCTATTTCCAAAGATTAAAAAATATGAAAAAAATATATCATGAAAAGGGGAATAATTAATGAAGTTTTCGTATAAACTAAGCCGCGCGCCGCTCCCATTTTACTCTGTTTTGAAAGAGCACGTACGTAGCCACACCATACCCTTAATTTCAGAGCTGCGCGCGGCTTCGTTTTTTTGATATGCTATTTCGAAAGATTAAAAAATATGAAAAAATATATCATGAAAAGGGGTATAATTAATGAACCTTTCGTCTAAACTAAGCCGCGCGCCGCTCCGATTTTAATCTGATCTGAAAAATCAAGTATGTAGTTACGCCATACCCTTAATTTCAGAGCGGCGCGCGGCTTCGTTTTTTCTATATGCTATTTCGAAAGATTAAAAAATATGAAAAAATATATCATAAAAATGGGTATAATTAATGAATCTTTCGTCTAAACTAAGCCGCGCGCCGCTCCGATTTTAATCTGATCTGAAAAATCAAGTATGTAGCTACGCCATACCCTTAATTTCAGAGCGGCGCGCGGCTTTGTTTTTTTATATGCTATTTCGAAAGATTAAAAAATGAAAAAAATATATCATGATATGGGTATAATTAATAAACTTTTCGTCTAAACTAAGCCGCGCGCCGCTCCCACATACGTAGCTACACCATACCCTTAATTTCAGAGCAGCGCGCGGCTTCGTTTTTTTTATATGCTATTTCGACAGATAAAAAAATATGAAAAAATATATCATGATATGGGTATAATTAATGAACTTTTCGTCTAAGCTAAGCCGCGCGCCGCTCCCATTTTACTCTGTTTTGAAAGACCACGTACGTAGCTACACCATACCCTTAATTTCCGAGCAGCGCGCGGCTTCGTTTTTTTTATATGCTATTTCGACAGATGAAAAAAAAAATATGAAAAAATATATCATGAAAAGGGGTATAATTAATGAACTTTTCGTCTAAACTAAGCCGCGCGCCGCTTCAATTTTAATCTGATCTGAAAGACCATCTACGTAGCTACACCATACCCTTAATTTCAGAGCGGCGCGCATCTTTGTTTTTTTTATATACTATTTCGAAAGATTAAAAAATATGAAAAAGATATATCATGAAAAGGGGTATAATTAATGAACTTTTCGTCTAAACTAAGCCGCGCGCCGCTCCCATTTTACTCTGTTTTGAAAGACCACGTACGTAGCTACACTATACCCTTAATTTTAGAGCGGCGCGCGGCTTCGTTTTTTTATATGCTATTTCGAAAGATTAAAAAATATCAAAATAATATATAATAAAAGTGGGTATAATTAATGAACCTTTCGTCTAAACTAAGCCGCGCGCCGCTCCGATTTTAATCTGATCTGAAAATCCAAGTATGTAGCTACGCCATACCCGTAATTTCAGAGCGGCGCGCGGCTTCGTTTTTTTTATATGCTATTTCGAAAGATTAAAAAATATGAAAAAAATACATCATGATATGGGTATAATTAATGAACTTTTCGTCTAAACTAAGCCGCGCGCCGCTCCCATTTTACTCTGTTTTGAAAGACCACGTACGTAGCTACACTATACCTTTAATTTTAGAGCGGCGCGCGGCTTCGTTTTTTTATATGCTATTTCGAAAGATTAAAAAATATCAAAATAATATATAATAAAAGTGGGTATAATTAATGAACCTTTCGTCTAAACTAAGCCGCGCGCCGCTCCGATTTTAATCTGATCTGAAAATCCAAGTATGTAGCTACGCCATACCCGTAATTTCAGAGCGGCGCGCGGCTTCGTTTTTTTTATATGCTATTTCGAAAGATTAAAAAATATGAAAAAAATACATCATGATATGGGTATAATTAATGAACTTTTCGTCTAAACTAAGCCGCGCGCCGCTCCCATTTTACTCTGTTTTGAAAGACCACGTACGTAGCTACACCATACCCTTAATTTCAGAGCGGCGCGCAGCTTTGTTTTTTTTTATATACTATTTCGAAAGATTAAAAAATATGGAAAAGATATATCATGAAAAGGGGTATAATTAATGAACTTTTCGTGTAAACTAAGCCGCGCGCCGCTCCGATTTTACTCTGATCTGAAAGACCATGTGCGTAGCTACACCATACCCTTAATTCCAGAGCGGCGCGCGGCTTTGTTTTTTTTTACATGCTATTTCCAAAGACTAAAAAATATGAAAAAAATATATCATGAAAAGGGGTATAATTAATGAACTTTTCGTCTAAACTAAGCGGGCGCCGCTCCCATTTTACTCTGTTTTGAAAGACCACGTACGTAGCTACACCGTACCCCTAATTTCAGAGCGGCGCGCGGCTTCCCTTTTTTTATATACTATTTCGAAAGATTAAAAAATATAAAAAAAATATATCACGAAAAGGGGTAAAATTATTGAACTTTTCGTCTAAACTAAGCCGCGCGCCGCTCCGATTTTAATCTGATCTGAAAGACCATGTACGTAGCTACACCATACCCTTAATGTCAGAGCGGCGCGCGGCTTTGTTTTTTTAATATACTATTTCGAAAGATTAAAAAATAGGAAAATAATATATCATGAAAACGGGTATAATTAATGAACGTTTCGTCTAAACTAAGCCGCGCCGCTCCTATTTTACTCTGTTTTGAAAGACCACGTACGTAGCTACACCATGCCCATAATTTCAGAGCGTTGCGCGGCTTCGTTTTTTTTATATGCTATTTCGAAATATTAAAAAATATGAAGAAAAATATATCATGAAAATAGGTATAATTAATAAACTTTTCGTCTAAACTAAGCCGCGCGCCGCTCCGATTTTAATCTGATCTGAAAAACCAAGTATGTAGCTACACCATACCCTTAATTTCAGAGCGGCGCGCGGCTTTGTTTATTTTATATGCTATTTCGAAAGATTATAAAACATGAAAAAATATATCATGAAAAGGGATATAATTAATGAACTTTTCGTCTAAACTAAGCCGCGCGCCGCTCCGATTTTAATCTGATCTGAAAAACCAAGTATGTAGCTACACCATACCCTTAATTTCAAAGCGGCGCGCGGCTTCGTTTTTTATACGCTATTTCGAAAGATTAAAAAATATGAAAAATATATATCATGAAAAGGGGTATAATTAATGAACTTTTCGTCTAAACTAAGCCGCGCGCCACTTCGATTTTAATCTGAACTGAAAGACCATGTACGTAGCTACACCATACCCTTAATTTCAGAGCGGCGCACGGCTATATTTTTTTATATACTATTCCGAAATATTAAAAAATATGAAAAAAATATATCATGAAAAGGGGTATAATTAATGAACTTTTCGTCTAAACTAAGCCGCGCGCCGCTCCGATTTTCATCTGATCTGAAAAACCAAGTATGTATCTACACCATACCCTTAATTTTCTGAGCGGCGCGCGACTTCGTTTTTATTATATGCTATTTCGAAAGATAAAAAAATATGAAAAAAATATATAATGAAAATGGGTATAATTAATGAACTTTTCGTCTGAACTAAGCCGCGCACCGATCCTATTTTACTCTGTTTGAAAGACCACGCACGTAGCTACACCATACCCTTACTTTCAGAGCGGCGCGCGGCTTCGTATTTTTTTATATGCTATTTCGAAAGATTAAAAAATGTGAAAAAAATATATCATGAAAATGGGTATAATTAATGAACTTTTCGTCTAAACTAAGCCGCGCGCCGCTCCCATTTTACTCTATTTTGAAAGACCACGTGCGTAGCTACACCATACCCTTAATTTGAGAGCGGCGCGCGGCTTCGTTTTTTCTATATGCTATTTCGAAAGATTAAAAAATATAAAAAAAATATATCATGAAAAGCGGTATAATTGATTAACTTTTCGTCTAAACTAAGCCGCGCGCCGCTCCCATTTTACTCTGCTTTGAAAGAGCACGTACGTAGCCACACCATACCCTTAATTTCAGAGCTGCGCGCGGCTTCGTTTTTTTGATATGCTATTTCGAAAGATTAAAAAATATGAAAAAATATATCATGAAAAGGGGTATAATTAATGAACCTTTCGTCTAAACTAAGCCTCGCGCCGCTCCGATTTTAATCTGATCTGAAAAATCAAGTATGTAGTTACGCCATACCCTTAATTTCAGAGCGGCGCGCGGCTTCGTTTTTTCTATATGCTATTTCGAAAGATTAAAAAATATGAAAAAAATATATCATAAAAATGGGTATAATTAATGAATCTTTCGTCTAAACTAAGCCGCGCGCCGCTCCGATTTTAATCTGATCTGAAAAATCAAGTATGTAGCTACGCCATACCCTTAATTTCAGAGCGGCGCGCGGCTTTGTTTTTTTTATATGCTATTTCGAAAGATTAATAAATATGAAAAAAATATATCATGATATGGGTATAATTAATAAACTTTTCGTCTAAACTAAGCCGCGCGCCGCTCCCACATACGTAGCTACACCATACCCTTAATTTCAGAGCAGCGCGCGGCTTCGTTTTTTTTATATGCTATTTCGACAGATAAAAAAATATGAAAAAATATATCATGATATGGGTATAATTAATGAACTTTTCGTCTAAACTAAGCCGCGCGCCGCTCCCATTTTACTCTGTTTTGAAAGACCACGTACGTAGCTACACCATACCCTTAATTTCCGAGCAGCGCGCGGCTTCGTTTTTTTTATATGCTATTTCGACAGATAAAAAAAAAAATATGAAAAAATATATCATGAAAAGGGGTATAATTAATGAACTTTTCGTCTAAACTAAGCCGCGCGCCGCTTCAATTTTAATCTGATCTGAAAGACCATCTACGTAGCTACACCATACCCTTAATTTCAGAGCGGCGCGCATCTTTGTTTTTTTTATATACTATTTCGAAAGATTAAAAAATATGAAAAAGATATATCATGAAAATGGGTATAATTAATGAACTTTTCGTCTAAACTAAGCCGCGCGCCGCTCCCATTTTACTCTGATTTGAAAGACCACGTACGTAGCTACACCATACCCTTAATTTTAGAGCGGCGCGCGGCTTCGTTTTTTTATATGCTATTTCGAAAGATTAAAAAATATCAAAATAATATATAATAAAAGTGGGTATAATTAATGAACCTTTCGTCTAAACTAAGCTGCGCGCCGCTCCGATTTTAATCTGATCTGAAAATCCAAGTATGTAGCTACGCCATACCCGTAATTTCAGAGCGGCGCGCGGCTTCGTTTTTTTTATATGCTATTTCGAAAGATTAAAAAATATGAAAAAAATACATCATGATATGGGTATAATTAATGAACTTTTCGTCTAAACTAAGCCGCGCGCCGCTCCCATTTTACTCTGTTTTGAAAGACCACGTACGTAGCTACACCATACCCTTAATTTCGGAGCAGCGCGCGGCTTCGTTTTTTTATATGCTATTTCGACAGATAAAAAAATATGAAAAAATATATCATGAAAATGGGTATAATTAATGAACTTTTCGTCTCAATTAAGCCGCGCGCCGCTCCAATTTTAATCTGATCTGAAAGACCATCTACGTAGCTACACCATACCCTTAATTTCAGAGCGGCGCGCAGCTTTGTTTTTTTTTATATACTATTTCGAAAGATTAAAAAATATGGAAAAGATATATCATGAAAAGGGGTATAATTAATGAACTTTTCGTGTAAACTAAGCCGCGCGCCGCTCCGATTTTACTCTGATCTGAAAGACCATGTGCGTAGCTACACCATACCCTTAATTCCAGAGCGGCGCGCGGCTTTGTTTTTTTTTACATGCTCTTTCCAAAGACTAAAAAATATGGAAAAAATATATCATGAAAAGGGGTATAATTAATGAACTTTTCGTCTAAACTAAGCGGGCGCCGCTCCCATTTTACTCTGTTTTGAAAGACCACGTACGTAGCTACACCGTACCCCTAATTTCAGAGCGGCGCGCGGCTTCCCTTTTTTTATATACTATTTCGAAAGATTAAAAAATATAAAAAAAATATATCACGAAAAGGGGTAAAATTATTGAACTTTTCGTCTAATCTAAGCCGCGCGCCGCTCCGATTTTAATCTGATCTGAAAGACCATGTACGTAGCTACACCATACCCTTAATGTCAGAGCGGCGCGCGGCTTTGTTTTTTTAATATACTATTTCGAAAGATTAAAAAATAGGAAAATAATATATCATGAAAACGGGTATAATTAATGAACGTTTCGTCTAAACTAAGCCGCGCCGCTCCTATTTTACTCTGTTTTGAAAGACCACGTACGTAGCTACACCATACCCATAATTTCAGAGCGTTGCGCGGCTTCGTTTTTTTTATATGCTATTTCGAAATATTAAAAAATATGAAGAAAAATATATCATGAAAATAGGTATAATTAATAAACTTTTCGTCTAAACTAAGCCGCGCGCCGCTCCGATTTTAATCTGATCTGAAAAACCAAGTATGTAGCTACACCATACCCTTAATTTCAGAGCGGCGCGCGGCTTTGTTTATTTTATATGCTATTTCGAAAGATTATAAAACATGAAAAAATATATCATGAAAAGGGATATAATTAATGAACTTTTCGTCTAAACTAAGCCGCGCGCCGCTCCGATTTTAATCTGATCTGAAAAACCAAGTATGTAGCTACACCATACCCTTAATTTCAAAGCGGCGCGCGGCTTCGTTTTTTATACGCTATTTCGAAAGATTAAAAAATATGAAAAATATATATCATGAAAAGGGGTATAATTAATGAACTTTTCGTCTAAACTAAGCCGCGCGCCACTTCGATTTTAATCTGAACTGAAAGACCATGTACGTAGCTACACCATACCCTTAATTTCAGAGCGGCGCACGGCTATATTTTTTTATATACTATTCCGAAATATTAAAAAATATGAAAAAAATATATCATGAAAAGGGGTATAATTAATGAACTTTTCGTCTAAACTAAGCCGCGCGCCGCTCCGATTTTCATCTGATCTGAAAAACCAAGTATGTATCTACACCATACCCTTAATTTTCTGAGCGGCGCGCGACTTCGTTTTTATTATATGCTATTTCGAAAGATTAAAAAATATGAAAAAAATATATAATGAAAATGGGTATAATTAATGAACTTTTCGTCTGAACTAAGCCGCGCACCGCTCCAATTTTACTCTGTTTGAAAGACCACGCACGTAGCTACACCATACCCTTACTTTCAGAGCGGCGCGCGGCTTCGTATTTTTTTATATGCTATTTCGAAAGATTAAAAAATGTGAAAAAAATATATCATGAAAATGGGTATAATTAATGAACTTTTCGTCTAAACTAAGCCGCGCGCCGCTCCCATTTTACTCTATTTTGAAAGACCACGTACGTAGCTACACCATACCCTTAATTTGAGAGCGGCGCGCGGCTTCGTTTTTTCTATATGCTATTTCGAAAGATTAAAAAATATAAAAAAAATATATCATGAAAAGCGGTATAATTGATTAACTTTTCGTCTAAACTAAGCCGCGTGCCGCTCCCATTTTACTCTGGTTTGAAAGAGCACGTACGTAGCCACACCATACCCTTAATTTCAGAGCTGCGCGCGGCTTCGTTTTTTTGATATGCTATTTCGAAAGATTAAAAAATATGAAAAAATATATCATGAAAAGGGGTATAATTAATGAACCTTTCGTCTAAACTAAGCCGCGCGCCGCTCCGATTTTAATCTGATCTGAAAAATCACGTATGTAGTTACGCCATACCCTTAATTTCAGAGCGGCGCGCGGCTTCGTTTTTTCTATATGCTATTTCGAAAGATTAAAAAATATGAAAAAATATATCATAAAAATGGGTATAATTAATGAATCTTTCGTCTAAACTAAGCCGCGCGCCGCTCCGATTTTAATCTGATCTGAAAAATCAAGTATGTAGCTACGCCATACCCTTAATTTCAGAGCGGCGCGCGGCTTTGTTTATTTTATATGCTATTTCGAAAGATTATAAAACATGAAAAAATATATCATGAAAAGGGCTATAATTAATGAACTTTTCGTCTAAACTAAGCCGCGCGCCGCTCCGATTTTAATCTGATCTGAAAAACCAAGTATGTAGCTACACCATACCCTTAATTTCAAAGCGGCGCGCGGCTTCGTTTTTTATACGCTATTTCGAAAGATTAGAAAATATGAAAAATATAAATCATGAAAAGGGGTATAATTAATGAACTTTTCGTCTAAACTAAGACGCGCGCCACTTCGATTTTAATCTGATCTGAAAGACCATGTACGTAGCTACACCATACCCTTAATTTCAGAGCGGCGCACGGCTATATTTTTTTATATACTATTCCGAAATATTAAAAAATATGAAAAAAATATATCATGAAAAGTGGTATAATTAATTAACTTTTCGTCTAAACTATGCCGCGCGCCGCTCCGATTTTCATCTGATCTGAAAAACCAAGTATGTAGCTACACCATACCCTTAATTTTCTGAGCGGCGCGCGACTTCGTTTTTATTATATGCTATTTCGAAAGATTAAAAAATATGAAAAAAATATATAATGAAAATGGGTATAATTAATGAACTTTTCGTCTGAACTAAGCCGCGCACCGCTCCTATTTTACTCTGTTTGAAAGACCACGCACGTAGCTACACCATACCCTTACTTTCAGAGCGGCGCGCGCCTTCGTATTTTTTTATATGCTATTTCGAAAGATTAAAAAATGTGAAAAAAATATATCATGAACATGGGTATAATTAATAAACTTTTCGTCTAAACTAAGCCGCGCGCCGCTCCCATTTTACTCTATTTTGAAAGACCACGTACGTAGCTACACCATACCCTTAACTTGAGAGCGGCGCGCGGCTTCGTTTTTTCTATATGCTATTTCGAAAGATTAAAAAATATGAAAAAAATATATCATGAAAAGCGGTATAATTGATTAATTTTTCGTCTAAACTAAGCCGCGCGCCGCTCCCATTTTACTCTGTTTTGAAAGACCACGTACGTAGCTATACTATACCCTTAATTTCAGAGCGGTGCGCGGCTTCGTTTTTTTTATATGCTATTTCCAAAGATTAAAAAATATGAAAAAAATATATCATGAAAAGGGGAATAATTAAGGAAGTTTTCGTATAAACTAAGCCGCGCGCCGCTCCCATTTTACTCTGTTTTGAAAGAGCACGTACGTAACGTAGCCACACCATACCCTTAATTTCAGAGCGGCGCGCGGCTTCGTTTTTTTGATATGCTATTTCGAAAGATTAAAAAATATGAAAAAATATATCATGAAAAGGGGTATAATTAATGAACCTTTCGTCTAAACTAAGCCGCGCGCCGCTCCCATTTTACTCTGTTTTGAAAGACCACGTACGTAGCTACACCATACCCTTAATTTCCGAGCAGCGCGCTGCTTCGTTTTTTTTATATGCTATTTCGACAGATAAAAAAATATGAAAAAAATATATCATAAAAAGGGGTATAATTAATGAACCTTTCGTCTAAACTAAGCCGCGCGCCGCTCCGATTTTAATCTGATCTGAAAAACCAAGTATGTAGCTACGCCATACCCTTAATTTCAGAGCGGCGCGCGGCTTCGTTTTTTTATATGCTATTTCGAAAGATTAAAAAAGATGAAAAAAATATATCATGATATGGGTATAATTAATGAACTTTTCATCTAAACTAAGCCGCGCGCCGCTCCCACATACGTAGCTACACCATACCCTTAATTTCAGAGCAGCGCGCGGCTTCGTTTTTTTTATATGCTATTTCGACAGATAAAAAAATATGAAAAAATATATCATGAAAATGGGTATAATTAATGAACTTTTCGTCTAAACTAAGCCGCGCGCCGCTCCAATTTTAATCTGATCTGAAAGACCATCTACGTAGCTACACCATACCCTTAATTTCAGAGCGGCGCGCAGCTTTGTTTTTTTTATATACTATTTCGAAAGATTAAAAAATATGGAAAAGATATATCATGAAAAGGGGTATAATTAATGAACTTTTCGTGTAAACTAAGCCGCGCGCCGCTCCGATTTTAATCTGATCTGAAAGACCATGTGCGTAGCTACACCATACCCTTAATTCCAGAGCGGCGCGCGGCTTTGTTTTTTTTTACATGCTATTTCCAAAGACTAAAAAATATGAAAAAAATATATCATGAAAAGGGTTATAATTAATGAACTTTTCGTCTAAACTAAGCGGGCGCCGCTCCCATTTTACTCTGTTTTGAAAGACCACGTACGTAGCTACACCGTACCCCTAATTTCAGAGCGGCGCGCGGCTTCCCTTTTTTTATATACTATTTCGAAAGATTAAAAAATATAAAAAAAATATATCACGAAAAGGGGTAAAATTATTGAACTTTTCGTCTAAACTCAGCCGCGCGCCGCTCCGATTTTAATCTGATCTGAAAGAACATGTACGTAGCTACACCATACCCTTAATGTCAGAGCGGCGCGCGGCTTTGTTTTTTTAATATACTATTTCGAAAGATTAAAAAATAGGAAAATAATATATCATGAAAAGGGGTATAATTAATGAACGTTTCGTCTAAACTAAGCCGCGCGCCGCTCCTATTTTACTCTGTTTTGAAAGACCACGTACGTAGCTACACCATACCCATAATTTCAGAGCGTTGCGCGGCTTCGTTTTTTTTATATGCTATTTCGAAATATTAAAAAATATGAAGAAAAATATATCATGAAAATAGGTATAATTAATAAACTTTTCGTCTAAACTAAGCCGCGCGCCGCTCCGATTTTAATCTGATCTGAAAAACCAAGTATGTAGCTACACCATACCCTTAATTTCAGAGCGGCGCGCGGCTTTGTTTATTTTATATGCTATTTCGAAAGATTATAAAACATGAAAAAATATATCATGAAAAGGGATATAATTAATGAACTTTTCGTCTAAACTAAGCCGCGCGCCGCTCCGATTTTAATCTGATCTGAAAAACCAAGTATGTAGCTACACCATACCCTTAATTTCAAAGCGGCGCGCGTCTTAGTTTTTTATACGCTATTTCGAAAGATTAAAAAATATGAAAAATATATATCATGAAAAGGGGTATAATTAATGAACTTTTCGTCTAAACTAAGCCGCGCGCCACTTCGATTTTAATCTGATCTGAAAGACCATGTACGTAGCTACACCATACTCTTAATTTCAGAGCGGCGCACGGCTATATTTTTTTATATACTATTCCGAAATATTAAAAAATATGAAAAAAATATATCATGAAAAGGGGTATAATTAATGAACTTTTCGTCTAAACTAAGCCGCGCGCCGCTCCGATTTTCATCTGATCTGAAAAACCAAGTATGTATCTACACCATACCCTTAATTTTCTGAGCGGCGCGCGACTTCGTTTTTATTATATGCTATTTCGAAAGATTAAAAAATATGAAAAAAATATATAATGAAAATGGGTATAATTAATGAACTTTTCGTCTGAACTAAGCCGCGCACCGCTCCTATTTTACTCTGTTTGAAAGACCACGCACGTAGCTACACCATACCCTTACTTTCAGAGCGGCGCGCGGCTTCGTATTTTTTTATATGCTATTTCGAAAGATTAAAAAATGTGAAAAAAATATATCATGAAAATGGGTATAATTAATGAACTTTTCGTCTAAACTAAGCCGCGCGCCGCTCCCATTTTACTCTATTTTGAAAGACCACGTACGTAGCTACACCATACCCTTAATTTGAGAGCGGCGCGCGGCTTCGTTTTTTCTATATGCTATTTCGAAAGATTAAAAAATATAAAAAAAATATATCATGAAAAGCGGTATAATTGATTAACTTTTCGTCTAAACTAAGCCGCGCGCCGCTCCCATTTTACTCTGCTTTGAAAGAGCACGTACGTAGCCACACCATACCCTTAATTTCAGAGCTGCGCGCGGCTTCGTTTTTTCTATATGCTATTTCGAAAGATTAAAAAATATGAAAAAAATATATCATAAAAATGGGTATAATTAATGAATCTTTCGTCTAAATTAAGCCGCGCGCCGCTCCGATTTTAATCTGATCTGAAAAATCAAGTATGTAGTTACGCCATACCCTTAATTTCAGAGCGGCGCGCGGCTTCGTTTTTTCTATATGCTATTTCGAAAGATTAAAAAATATGAAAAAAATATATCATAAAAATGGGTATAATTAATGAATCTTTCGTCTAAACTAAGCCGCGCGCCGCTCCGATTTTAATCTGATCTGAAAAATCAAGTATGTAGCTACGCCATACCCTTAATTTCAGAGCGGCGCGCGGCTTTGTTTTTTTTATATGCTATTTCGAAAGATTAATAAATATGAAAAAAATATATCATGATATGGGTATAATTAATAAACTTTTCGTCTAAACTAAGCCGCGCGCCGCTCCCACATACGTAGCTACACCATACCCTTAATTTCAGAGCAGCGCGCGGCTTCGTTTTTTTTATATGCTATTTCGACAGATAAAAAAATATGAAAAAATATATCATGATATGGGTATAATTAATGAACTTTTCGTCTAAGCTAAGCCGCGCGCCGCTCCCATTTTACTCTGTTTTGAAAGACAACGTACGTAGCTACACCATACCCTTAATTTCCGAGCAGCGCGCGGCTTCGTTTTTTTTATATGCTATTTCGACAGATAAAAAAATATGAAAAAATATATCATGAAAAGGGGTATAATTAATGAACTTTTCGTCTAAACTAAGCCGCGCGCCGCTTCAATTTTAATCTGATCTGAAAGACCATGTGCGTAGCTACACCATACCCTTAATTCCAGAGCGGCGCGCGGCTTTGTTGTTTTTTACATGCTATTTCCAAAGACTAAAAAATATGAAAAAAATATATCATGAAAAGGGGTATAATTAATGAACTTTTCGTCTAAACTAAGCGCGCGCCGCTCCCATTTTACTCTGTTTTGAAAGACCACGTACGTAGCTACACCGTACCCCTAATTTCAGAGCGACGCCCGGCTTCCCTTTTTTTATATACTATTTCGAAAGATTAAAAAATATAAAAAAATATATCACGAAAAGGGGTAAAATTATTGAACTTTTCGTCTAAACTAAGCCGCGCGCCGCTCCGATTTTAATCTGATCTGAAAGACCATGTACGTAGCTACACCATACCCTTAATGTCAGAGCGGCGCGCGGCTTTGTTTTTTTAATATACTATTTCGAAAGATTAAAAAATAGGAAAATAATATATCATGAAAAGGGGTATAATTAATGAACGTTTCGTCTAAACTAAGCCGCGCGCCGCTCCTATTTTACTCTGTTTTGAAAGACCACGTACGTAGCTACACCATACCCATAATTTCACAGCGTTGCGCGGCTTCGTTTTTTTTATATGCTATTTCGAAAGATTAAAAAATATGAAGAAAAATATATCATGAAAATAGGTATAATTAATAAACTTTTCGTCTAAACTAAGCCGCGCGCCGCTCCGATTTTAATCTGATCTGAAAAACCAAGTATGTAGCTACACCATACCCTTAATTTCAGAGCGGGGCGCGGCTTTGTTTATTTTATATGCTATTTCGAAAGATTATAAAACATGAAAAAATATATCATGAAAAGGGCTATAATTAATGAATTTTTCCTCTAAACTAAGCCGCGCGCCGCTCCGATTTTAATCTGATCTGAAAAACCAAGTATGTAGCTACACCATACCCTTAATTTCAAAGCGGCGCGGCTTCGTTTTTTATACGCTATTTCGAAAGATTAAAAAATATGAAAAATATATATCATGAAAAGGGCTATAATTAATGAACTTTTCGTCTAAACTAAGCCGCGCGCCGCTCCGATTTTAATCTGATCTGAAAAACCAAGTATGTAGCTACACCATACCCTTAATTTCAAAGCGGCGCGCGGCTTCGTTTTTTATACGCTATTTCGAAAGATTAGAAAATATGAAAAATATAAATCATGAAAAGGGGTATAATTAATGAACTTTTCGTCTAAACTAAGACGCGCGCCACTTCGATTTTAATCTGATCTGAAAGACCATGTACGTAGCTACACCATACCCTTAATTTCAGAGCGGCGCACGGCTATATTTTTTTATATACTATTCCGAAATATTAAAAAATATGAAAAAAATATATCATGAAAAGGGGTATAATTAATTAACTTTTCGTCTAAACTATGCCGCGCGCCGCTCCGATTTTCATCTGATCTGAAAAACCAAGTATGTAGCTACACCATACCCTTAATTTTCTGAGCGGCGCGCGACTTCGTTTTTATTATATGCTATTTCGAAAGATTAAAAAATATGAAAAAAATATATAATGAAAATGGGTATAATTAATGAACTTTTCGTCTGAACTAAGCCGCGCACCGCTCCTATTTTATTCTGTTTGAAAGACCACGCACGTAGCTACACCATACCCTTACTTTCAGAGCGGCGCGGCTTCGTATTTTTTTATATGCTATTTCGAAAGATTAAAAAATGCGAAAAAAATATATCATGAAAAGGGGTATAATTAATGAACTTTTCGTCTAAACTAAGCCGCGCGCCGCTCCCATTTTACTCTATTTTGAAAGACCACGTACGTAGCTACACCATACCCTTAATTTGAGAGCGGCGCGCGGCTTCGTTTTTTCTATATGCTATTTCGAAAGATTAAAAAATATGAAAAAAATATATCATGAAAAGCGGTATAATTGATTAATTTTTCGTCTAAACTAAGCCGCGCGCCGCTCCCATTTTACTCTGGGTTGAAAGACCACGTACGTAGCTATACTATACCCTTAATTTCAGAGCGGTGCGCGGCTTCGTTTTTTTTATATGCTATTTCCAAAGATTAAAAAATATGAAAAAAATATATCATGAAAAGGGGAATAATTAATGAAGTTTTCGTATAAACTAAGCCGCGCGCCGCTCCCATTTTACTCTGTTTTGAAAGAGCACGTACGTAACGTAGCCACACCATACCCTTAATTTCAGAGCGGCGCGTGGCTTCGTTTTTTTGATATGCTATTTCGAAAGATTAAAAAATATGAAAAAATAGATCATGAAAAGGGGTATAATTAATGAACTTTTCGTCTAAACTAAGTCGCGCGCTGCTCCCATTTTACTCTGTTTTGAAAGACCACGTACGTAGCTACACCATACCCTTAATTTCAGAGCGGCGCGCGGCTTCGTTTTTTTATATGCTATTTCGAAAGATTAAAAAATATGAAAAAAATATATCATAAAAAGGGGTATAATTAATGAACCTTTCGTCTAAACTAAGCCGCGCGCCGCTCCGATTTTAATCTGATCTGAAAAACCAAGTATGTAGCTACGCCATACCCTTAATTTCAGAGCGGCGCGCGGCTTCCTTTTTTTTTATATGCTATTTCGAAAGATTAAAAAAGATGAAAAAAATATATCATGATATGGGTATAATTAATGAACTTTTCGTCTAAACTAAGCCGCGCGCCGCTCCCACATACGTAGCTACACCATACCCTTAATTTCAGAGCAGCGCGCGGCTTTGTTTTTTTTATATGCTATTTCGACAGATAAAAAAATATGAAAAAATATATCATGAAAACGGGTATAATTAATGAACTTTTCGTCTAAACTAAGCCGCGCGCCGCTCCCCGTTTAGTTTGTTTTGAAAGACCACGTACGTAGCTACACCATACCCTTAATTTTAGAGCGGCGCGCGGCTTTGCTTTTTTATATGCTATTTCGAAAGATTAAAGAATATGAAAAAAATACAATAATAATAATAATATAATATAATATATATAATAAATATTAATAATAACGGGTATAAAAAATGAAATATATTTCGACAGATAAAAAAATATGAAAAAATATATCATGAAAACGGGTATAATTAATGAACTTTTCGTCTAAACTAAGCCGCGCGCCGCTCCCCGTTTAGTTTGTTTTGAAAGACCACGTACGTAGCTACACCATACCCTTAATTTTAGAGCGGCGCGCGGCTTCGCTTTTTTATATGCTATTTCGAAAGATTAAAGAATATGAAAAAAATATATCATGAAAAGGGGTATAATTAATGAACTTTTCGTCTAAACTAAGCCGCGCGCCGCCCCGATTTTACTCTGATCTGAAAAACCATTTACGTAGCTACACCATACCCTTAATTCCAGAGCGGCGCGCGGCTTTGTTTTTTTTTTACATGCTATTTCCAAAGAATAAAAAATATGAAAAAAATATATCATGAAAAGGGGTATAATTAATGAACTTTTCGTCTAAACTAAGCGCGCGCCGCTCCCATTTTACTCTGTTTTGAAAGACCACGTACGTAGCTATACCATACCCTTAATTTCAGAGCGGCGCGCGGCTTCGTTTTTTTTATATGCTATTTCGAAAGATTAAAAAATATGAAAAAAATATATCATGAAAAGGGGTATAATTAATGAACTTTTCGTCTAAACTAAGCCGCGCGGCGCTCCGATTTAAATCTGATCTGAAAGACCATGTAAGTAGCTACACCATACCCTTAATTTCAGAGCGGCGCGCGGCTTTGTTTTTTTTTATATTCTATTTCGAAAGATTAAAAAACATGAAAAAATATATCATGAAAAGGGTATAATTAATGAACTTTTCGTCTAAACTAAGCCGCGCGCCGCTCCCATTTTACTCTGTTTTGAAAGACCACGTACGTAGCTACACCATACCCTTAATTTCAGAGCGGCGCGCGGCTTCATTTTTTTTATATGCTATTTCGAAAGATTAAAAAATATGAAAAAAATATATCATAAAAAGGGGTATAATTAATGAACCTTTCGTCTAAGCTAAGCCGCGCGCCGCTCCGATTTTAATCTGATCTGAAAAACCAAGTATGTAGCTACGCCATACCCTTAATTTCAGAGCGGCGCGCGGCTTCGTTTTTTTATATGCTATTTCGAAAGATTAAAAAATATGAAAAAAATATATCATGATATGGGTATAATTAATGAACTTTTCGTCTAAACTAAGCCGCGCGCCGCTCCTATTTTACTCTGTTTTGAAAGACCACGTACGTAGCTACACCATACCCTTAATTTCAGAGCGGCGCGCGGCTTCGTTTTTTTATATGCTATTTCGAAAGATTAAAAAATATGAAAAAAATATATCATGATATGGGTATAATTAATGAACTTTTCGTCTAAACTAAGCCGCGCGCCGCTCCCACATACGTAGCTACACCATACCCTTAATTTCAGAGCAGCGCGCGGCTTCGTTTTTTTTATATGCTATTTCGACAGATAAAAAAATATGAAAAAATATATCATGAAAACGGGTATAATTAATGAACTTTTCGTCTAAACTAAGCCGCGCCGCCCCGATTTTACTCTGATCTGAAAGACCATTTACGTAGCTACACCATACCCTTAACTCCAGAGCGGCGCGCGGCTTTGTTTTTTTACATGCTATTTCGAAAGACTAAAAAATATGAAAAAAATATATCATGAAAAGGGGTATAATTAATGAACTTTTCGTATAAACTAAGCGCGCGCCGCTCCCATTTTACTCTGTTTTGAAAGACCACGTACGTAGCTACACCGTCTCCTAATTTCAGAGCGGCGCGCGGCTTCCTTTTTTTATATACTATTTCGAAAGATTAAAAAATATTAAAAAAAATATATCACGAAAAGGGGTAAAATTAATGAACTTTTCGTCTAAACTAAGCCGGGCGCCGCTCCTATTTTACTCTGTTTTTAAAGACCACGTACGTAGCTACACCATACCCTTAATTTCAGAGCGGCGCGCGGCTTCGTTTTTTTATATGCTATTTCGAAATATTAAAAAATATGAAGAAAAATATATCATGAAAATAGGTATAATTAATAAACTTTTCGTCTAAACTAAGCCGCGCGCCGCTCCGATTTTAATCTGATCTGAAAAACCAAGTATGTAGCTACACCATACCCTTAATTTCAGAGCGTTGCGCGGCTTTGTTTATTTTATATGCTATTTCGAAAGATTAAAAAACATGAAAAAATATATCATGAAAAGGGCTATAATTAATGAACTTTTCGTCTAAAGTAAGCCGAGCGCCGCTCTGATTTTAATCTGATCTGAAGAACCAAGTATGTAGCTACACGATACCCTTAATTTCAAAGCGGCGCGCGGCTTTGTTTTTTATACGCTATTTCGAAAGATTAAGAAATATGAAAAAAGTATATCATGAAAAGGGGTATAATTAATGAACTTTTCGTCTAAACTAAGCCGGGCGCCGCTTCGATTGTAATCTGATCAGAAAGAACATGTACGTAGCTACACCATACCCTTAATTTCAGAGCGGCGCACGGCTATATTTTTTTATATACTATTCCGAAATATTAAAAAATATGAAAAAGATATATCATGAAAAGAGGTATAATTAATGAACTTTTCGTCTAAACTAAGCCGCGCGCCGCTCCGATTTTCATCTGATCTGAAAAACCAAGTATGTAGCTACACCATACCCTTAATTTTCTGAGCGACGCGCGACTTCGTTTTTATTATATGCTATTTCGAAAGATTAAAAAATATGAAAAAAATATATAATGAAAATGGGTATAATTAATGAACTTTTCGTCTGAACTAAGCCGCGCACCGCTCCTATTTTACTCTGTTTGAAAGACCACGCACGTAGCTACACCATACCCTTACTTTCAGAGCGGCGCGCGCCTTCGTATTTTTTTATATGCTATTTCGAAAGATTAAAAAATGTGAAAAAAATATATCATGAAAATGGGTATAATTAATGAACTTTTCGTCTAAACTAAGCCGGGCGCCGCTCCCATTTTACTCTATTTTGAAAGACCACGTACGTAGCTACACCATACCCTTAATTTGAGAGCGGCGCGCGGCTTCGTTTTTTCTATATGCTATTTCGAAAGATTAAAAAATATGAAAAAAATATATCATGAAAAGCGGTATAATTGATTAATTTTTCGTCTAAACTAAGCCGCGCGCCGCTCCCATTTTACTCTGTTTTGAAAGACCACGTACGTAGCTATACTATACCCTTAATTTCAGAGCGGTGCGCGGCTTCGTTTTTTTTATATGCTATTTCCAAAGATTAAAAAATATGAAAAAAATATATCATGAAAAGGGGAATAATTAATGAAGTTTTCGTATAAACTAAGCCGCGCGCCGCTCCCATTTTACTCTGTTTTGAAAGAGCACGTACGTAGCCACACCATACCCTTAATTTCAGAGCGGCGCGCGGCTTCGTTTTTTTGATATGCTATTTCGAAAGATTAAAAAATATGAAAAAATATATCATGAAAAGGGGTATAATTAATGAACCTTTCGTCTAAACTAAGCCGCGCGCCGCTCCCATTTTACTCTGTTTTGAAAGACCACGTACGTAGCTACACCATACCCTTAATTTCCGAGCAGCGCGCTGCTTCGTTTTTTTTATATGCTATTTCGACAGATAAAAAAATATGAAAAAAATATATCATAAAAAGGGGTATAATTAATGAACCTTTCGTCTAAACTAAGCCGCGCGCCGCTCCGATTTTAATCTGATCTGAAAAACCAAGTATGTAGCTACGCCATACCCTTAATTTCAGAGCGGCGCGCGGCTTCGGTTTTTTAATATGCTATTTCGAAAGATTAAAAAAGATGAAAAAAATATATCAGGATATGGGTATAATTAATGAACTTTTCGTCTAAACTAAGCCGCGCGCCGCTCCCACATACGTAGTTACACCATACCCTTAATTTCAGAGCAGCGCGGCTTCGTTTTTTTTATATGCTATTTCGACAGATAAAAAAATATGAAAAATATATCATGAAAACGGGTATAATTAATGAAATTTTCGTCTAAACTAAGCCGCGCGCCGCTCCCCGTTTAGTTTGTTTAGAAAGACCACGTACGTAGCTACACCATACCCTTAATTTTAGAGCGGCGCGCGGCTTCCCTTTTTTATATGCTATTTCGAAAGATTAAAGAATATGAAAAAAATATATCATGAAAAGGGGTATAATTAATGAACTTTTCGTCTAAACTAAGCGCGCGCCGCTCGCATTTTACTCTGTTTTGAAAGACCACGTGCGTAGCTACACCATACCCTTACTTTCAGAGCGGCGCGCGGCTTCGTATTTTTTTATATGCTATTTTGAAAGATTAAAAAATGTGAAAAAAATATATCATGAACATGGGTATAATTAATGAACTTTTCGTCTAAACTAAGCCGCGCGCCGCTCCCATTTTACTCTATTTTGAAAGACCACGTACGTAGCTACACCATACCCTTAATTTGAGAGCGGCGCGCGGCTTCGTTTTTTCTATATGCTATTTCGAAAGATTAAAAAATATGAAAAAAATATATCATGAAAAGCGGTATAATTGATTAACTTTTCGTATAAACTAAGCCGCGCACCGCTCCCATTTTCACTCTGTTTTGAAAGACCACGTACGTAGCCACACCATACCCTTAATTTCAGAGCGGCGCGCGGCTTCGTTTTTTTGATATGCTATTTCGAAAGATTAAAAAATATGAAAAAATATATCATGAAAAGGGTATAATTAATGAACTTTTCGTCTAAACTAAGCCGCGCGCCGCTCCCATTTTACTCTGTTTTGAAAGACCACGAACGTAGCTACACCATACCCTTAATTTCAGAGCGGCGCGCGGCTTCGTTTTTTTTATATGCTATTTCGAAATATTAAAAAATATGAAAAAAATATATCATAAAAAGGGGTATAATTAATGAACTTTTCGTCTAAACTAAGCCGCGCGCCGCTCCGATTTTAATCTGATCTGAAAAACCAAGTATGTAGCTACGCCATACCCTTAATTTCAGAGCGGCGCGCGGCTTCGTTTTTTTATATGCTATTTCGAAAGATTAAAAAATATGAAAAAAATATATCATGATATGGGTATAATTAATGAACTTTTCGTCTAAACTAAGCCGCGCGCCGCTCCCACATACGTAGCTACACCATACCCTTAATTTCAGAGCAGCGCGCGGCTTCGTTTTTTTTATATGCTATTTCGACAGATAAAAAAATATGAAAAAATATATCATGAAAACGGGTATAATTAATGAACTTTTCGTCTAAACTAAGCCGCGCGCCGCTCCCAGTTTAGTTTGTTTTGAAAGACCACGTACGTAGCTACACCATACCCTTAATTTTAGAGCGGCACGCGGCTTCGCTTTTTTATATGCTATTTCGAAAGATTAAAGAATATGAAAAAAATATATCATGAAAAAGGGTATAATTAATGAACTTTTCGTCTAAGCTAAGCCGCGCGCCGCCCCGATTTAACTCTGATCTGAAAGACCATTTACGTAGCTACACCATACCCTTAATTCCAGAGCGGCGCGCGGCTTTGTTTTTTTACATGCTATTTCGAAAGACTAAAAAATATGAAAAAAATATATCATGAAAAGGGGTATAATTAATGAACTTTTCGTCTAAACTAAGCGCGCGCCGCTCCCATTTTACTCTGTTTTGAAAGACCACGTACGTAGCTACACCGTACCCCTAATTTCAGAGCGGCGCGCGGCTTCCTTTTTTTTATATACTATTTCGAAAGATTAAAAAATATAAAAAAAATATATCACGAAAAGGGGTAAAATTAATGAACTTTTCGTCTAAACTAAGCCGCGCGCCGCTCCGATTTTAATCTGATCTGGAAGACCATGTACGTAGCTACACCATACCCTTAATGTCAGAGCGGCGCGCGGCTTTGTTTTTTTTAATATACTATTTCGAAAGATTAAAAAATAGGAAAATAATATATCATGATAAGTGGTATAATTAATGAACGTTTCGTCTAAACTAAGCCGGGCGCCGCTCCTATTTTACTCTGTTTTCAAAGACCACGTACATAGCTACACCATACCCTTAATTTCAGAGCGGCGCGCGGCTTCGTTTTTTTATATGCTATTTCGAAATATTAAAAAATATGAAGAAAAATATATCATGAAAATAGGTGTAATTAATAAACTTTTCGTCTAAGCTAAGCCGCGCGGCGCTCCGATTTTAATCTGATCTGAAAAACCAAGTATGTAGCTACACCATACCCTTACTTTCAGAGCGGCGCGCGGCTTTGTTTATTTTATATGCTATTTCGAAAGATTAAAAAACATGAAAAAATATATCATGAAAAGGGCTATAATTAATGAACTTTTCGTCTAAAGTAAGCCGAGCGCCGCTCTGATTTTAATCTGATCTGAAAAACCAAGTATGTAGCTACACCATACCCTTAATTTCAAAGCGGCGCGCGGCTTTGTTTTTTATACGCTATTTCGAAAGTTTAAGAAATATGAAAAAAGTATATCATGAAAAGGGGTATAATTAATGAACTTTTCGTCTAAACTAAGCCGCGCGCCGCTTCGATTGTAATCTGATCTGAAAGAACATGTACGTAGCTACACCATACCCTTAATTTCAGAGCGGCGCGCGGCTTTGTTTTTTTTTATATACTATTCCGAAAGATTAAAAAATATGAAAAAAATATATCATGAAAAGGGGTATAATTAATGAACTTTTCGTCTAAACTAAGCCGCGCGCCGCTCCCATTTTACTCTGTTTTGAATGACCACGTACGTAGCTACACCATACCCTTAATTTCAGAGCGGTGCGCGGCTTCGTCTTTTTTTTATATGCTATTTCGAAAGATTAAAAAATATGAAAAAAATATATCATAAAAAGGGGAATAATTAATGAAGTTTTCGTATAAACTAAGCCGCGCGCCGCTCCCATTTTACTCTGTTATGAAAGAGCACGTACGTAGCCACACCATACCCCTAATTTCAGAGCGGCGCGCGGCTTCGGATTTCTTTTATATGCTATTTCGAAAGATTAAAAAATATGAAAAAAATATATAATGAAAATGGGTATAATTAATTAACTTTTCGTCTAAACTAAGCCGCGCACCGCTCCTATTTTACTCTGTTTGAAAGACCACTTACGTAGCTACACCATACCCTTAATTTCAGAGCGGCGCGCGGCTTCTAATTTTTTTATATGCTATTTCGAAAGATTAAAAAATCTGAAAAAAATAGATCATGAAAATGGGTAAATTAATGAACTTTTCGTCTAAACTAAGACGCGCGCCGCTCCCATTTTACTCTATTTTGAAAGACCACGTACGTAGCTACACCATACCCTTAATTTGAGAGCGGCGCGCGGCTTCGTTTTTTTATATGCTATTTCGAAAGATTAAAAAATATAAAAAAAATATATCATGAAAAGCGGTATAATTAATGAACTTTTCGTCTAAACTAAGCCGCGCGCCGCTCCCATTTTACTCTGTTTTGAAAGACCACGTACGTAGCTACACCATACCCTTAATTTCAGAGCGGTGCGCGGCTTCGTTTTTCTTTATATGCTATTTCGAAAGATTAAAAAATATGAAAAAAATATATCATGAAAAGGGGAATAATTAATGAAGTTTTCGTATAAACTAAGCCGCGCGCCGCTCCCATTTTACTCTGTTATGAAAGAGCACGTACGTAGCCACACTTTGCCCTTAGTTTCAGAGCGGCGCGCGGCTTAATTTTTTTTATATGCTATTTCGAAAGATTAAAAAATATGAAAAAAATATATCATGAAAAGCGGTATAATTAATGAACTTTTCGTCTAAATTAAGCCGCGCCGCTCCCATTTTACTCTGTTTTGAAAGACCACGTACGTAGCTACACCATACCCTTAATTTGAGAGCGGTGCGCGGCTTCGTTTTTATTATATGCTATTTCGAAAGATTAAAAAATATGAAGAAAATATATAATGAAAATGGGTATAATTAATTAACTTTTCGTCTAAACTATGCCGCGCACCGCTCCTATTTTACTCTGTTTGAAAGACCACGCACGTAGCTACACCATACCCTTAATTTCAGAGCGGCGCGCGGCTTCGTATTTTTTTATATGCTGTTTCGAAAGATTAAAAAATGTGAAAAAAATATATCATGAAAAGGGGTATAATTAATGAACTTTTCGTCTAAACTAAGCCGCGCGCCGCTCCCATTTTACTCTGCTTTGAAAGACCATGTACGTAGCTACACCATACCCTTAATTTCAGAGCGGCGCGCGGCTTCGTTTTTTTTATATGCTATTTCGAAAGATTAAAAAATATGAAAAAAATATATCATGAAAAGGGGTATAATTAATGAACTTTTCGTCTAAACTAAGCCGCGCGCCGCTCCCATTTTACTCTGTTTTGAAAGACCACGTACGTAGCTACACCATACCCTTAATTTCAGAGCGGCGCGCGGCTTCGTTTTTTTTATATGCTATTTCGAAAGATTAAAAAATATGAAAAAAATATATCATGAAAATGGGTATAATTAATGAACTTTTCGTCTAAACTAAGCCGCGCACCGCTCCCATTTTACTCTGTTTTGAAAGACCACGTACGTAGCTACACCATACCCTTAATTTCAGAGCGGTGCGCGGCTTCGTTTTTTTTATATGCTATTTCGAAAGATTTAAAAATATGAAAAAAATATATCGTGAAAAGGGGAATAATTAATGAAGTTTTCGTATAAACTAAGCCGCGCGCCGCTCCCATTTTACTCTGTTATGAAAGAGAACGTACGTAGCCACACCATACCCTTAATTTCAGAGCGGCGCACGGCTTCGTTTTTTTTATATGCTATTTCGAAAGATTAAAAAATATGAAAAAATATATCATGAAAAGGGGTATAATTAATGAACTTTTCGTCTAAACTAAGCCGCGCGCCGCTCCCATTTTACTCTGCTTTGAAAGACCACGTACGTAGCTACACCATACCCTTAATTTCAGAGCGGCGCGCGGCTTCGTTTTTTTATATGCTATTTCGAAAGATTAAAAAGTATGAAAAGAATATATCATGAAAAGGGGTATAATTAATGAACTTTTCGTCTAAACTGAGCCGCGCGCCGCTCCGATTTTCATCTGATCTGAAAAACCAAGTATGTAGCTACACCATACCCTTAATTTCAGAGCGGCCCGCGGCTTCGTTTTTTTTATATGCTATTTCGAAAGATTAAAAAATATGAAAAAAATATATCATGAAAATGGGTATAATTAATGAACTTTTCGTCTAAACTAAGCCGCGCGCCGCTCCCATTTTACTCTGTTTTGAAAGACCACGTACGTAGCTACACCATACCCTTAATTTCAGAGCGGCGCGCGGCTTCGTGTTTTTATATGCTATTTCGAAAGATTAAAAAAGATGAAAAGAATATATCATGAAAAGGGGTATAATTAATGAACTTTTCGTCTAAACTAAGCCGCGCGCCGCTCCGATTTTCATCTGATCTGAAAAACCAAGTATGTAGCTACACCATACCCTTAATTTCAGAGCGGCGCGCGGCTTCGTTTTTTAACATGCTATTTCGAAAGATTAAAAAATATGAAAAAATATATCATGAAAATTGGCATAATTAATGAACTTTTCGTCTAAACTAAGCCGCGCGCCGCTCCTATTTTACTCTGTTTAGAAAGACCACGTACGTAGCTACACCATACCCTTAATTTCAGAGCGGCGCGCGGCATCGTTTTTTTATATGCTATTTCGAAAGATTAAAAAATATTAAACAAATATATCATGAAAATGGCTATAATTAATGAAATTTTCGTCTAAAGTAAGCCGCGCGCCGCTCCAATTTTACTCTGTTTTCAAAGACCACGTACGTAGCTACACCATACCCTTAATTTCAGAGCGTCGCGGGGCTTCGCTTTTTTTATATGCTATTTCGAAAGATTAAATAATATGAAAAAAATATATCATGAAAAGGGGTATAATTAATGAACTTTTCGTCTAAACTAAGCCGCGCGCCCCTCCCATTTTAATCTGATCTGAAAAACCAAGTATGTAACTACACCATACTTCTAATTTTAGAGCGGCATGCGGTTTTGTTTTGACATAATTTTCCAGCCATTAAATTAAATTTAAAAAAAATAATAATGGGTTGTGGTATATTTTTCCACTTTTCTTCAGAACTAAGCGGCGCGCAGCTGTGGGTCTACACTATTCTGAACAAGCCTGTATACAGCTACACCATGCCATTAATTTTAGGGCGGCGCGCGGCTTTGTTTTTTTTTGTATGCTATCTCAAAACATTAAACAATATGAAAAAAATCACTTAGAGGGTTATAATTTATAGACTTTTCTTGTAAACTAAGCCGCGCGCCGCTCTGATTTTACTCTGATCTGACGTAAGTAGTATATAGCCCGCATTACAAGTCAAGTTGATCTCAAAAATTTGCATATTGGGGAGGTGACGGGGAGGTCCCAGAGGTCAAGGTCACTATAGTTCCGACAGAATGACCAAAAAGCTACCTCCAACACAGGAGAGTTCCAATTGTTGCAGGGAATATATTCATCCGCGGTGATGCGGTGTGGTGGTGATGCGGCCGCGGGAAAAAGCTTCCGCGGAGAAAAAGTAGTCCCCAGACTTCAAATACGCTGCATGGTCCGATTGGGTCGAGTGAGGTATCAAAGTGAAGCACTCGTGAAGGGGCATCTAGTCATGGGTGGGTGTATGTAAAATTAGGATTTTTTCCCGAAACTATAAAAAGCGGAACACGGACTTTACCCCCAAAATAGGGGAAAACACCTATCAACCCTAGCCAAAAGGGCTAATATCGGTCCCCGGGCTTATTGGGACCTGCCTATCAAGTCAATGTGGTCGGTGCGTGTAAGATTAGGATTTTTTCCCCAAACTATAAAAAGCGGAACACGGACTTTACCCCTAGAATAGGGGAAAACCCCTATCAACCCTAGCCAAAAGGGCTAATATCGATCCCCAGGCTTATCGGGGCCTGCCTATCAAGTCAGTGGGGTGGGTGCATGTAAAATTAAGATTTTTTTCCGGAAATATAAAAAGCGGAACACGGACTGTACCCCAAAATAGGGAAAAACCCCTTATCATCTCTAACCAAAAGGGCTAATGTCGGTCTCCGGGCTTATCGGGGCCTGCGCTAACAATACCGGATAAAATTGCGCGCCGGGGTCAAAGGTCAGTTCCGGTCACGTGAACGGAAGCGGAAGTGACGTTACAGAGGTCATATGCAAATGTCACTTCCGAGCTCTGAGCTTCACTCGCTTTGAGCTCCAAGAGCTCTGCCACACGAGAGCTCCCACCACCACCACCACCACCGGGCGAGGTCCGCCATCTTCAGTCCGTGTCTTTTCGGTGACGGAGTGTGAACATGATAGCACATGTACTGACCTGTCTGTGGGGTTTTCCCCACAATGTCGTTCACTTCCGAGTCCCTTCGCCACTGTGAACAAGCTGTGGTGACAAAGTGTCAAAAAATCACCAGTAACTCGCCCCGTTTTCCTACTGGTCTTGTTTCGACGCAATCGATGATTTCAAGAAAACGTCACCACTAGCGGTATTGTGCGCTCCGTTTTGACACTAACTCATACTGCTGAGTTTCCTTAATGTCACCAGTCTTATCGTCCCCTTAAACTGATTATACTGGTGACGTTCGTAAAAATCAGCGTTTAGGTGCCCCAAATGTGTTTCCGTTAGTGGTGACAAATAAATAAATCACCGATTATATCAGCGCGGTCGGCCTTTGATGTCAAGGGCAGAGGCAGTGGTAGAGATAAATGTTCGTGAGGCAGGACGTGTGTGTCTCTTATCGGCATTATCGGTGACGCGCAGACGATACGGCGGTTTATCTATCCATATCTACTGTTAATCACCAAATATGAGCGGAAATCAGCACGAAGGTCCCAAACGTCCACATAAGTTGTAGATCTGATCTGTTTTGACGAGTAAAGGCGTTCTAGGATGTAATCACTTCAAGTAACTTTGAATACGAGAGGAAACTTGATGTGGAGTACAGTATGGCCTTCTTTATATTCAAGGCATTCTAAATGTTTTATAGACTTCATCTTAAAACATCTTGGGTTCATCTTATGACTTATCATAATATATGCTGATACATAGTGTTTGTTTTCAAACAGATTTGGTGTCTATAAATATCGCGAGCACACACCCAGTTATTCTGGCAGAAATGGAATATGTATATGTCATAATTAATGAGGAGTGGAAGGTATTAATATTGGGATATTACAGGAACGTTCCTTTCAACGCATACAGCGGCATTTTCAAATTAACGTTAGTATATCTTCCCAATGATATAATTCAGCGTATTGGTCTGGGGTGATGATGTGGGTTGGGGGGATGCAGGAGTGGGAAGGACCGAGCAAAGTTACGCTGCCTCTCCTCATTTTAGCCCATGGAATCAATGAGACATTGTGAATTGATTATATCCGGGTGAGGTTAGATATCTAATCTAATCTAATCTTATTATCATTATCCTATGTCGATACATATTATCCAAAAAATTTTCCAGGGCAAAGTTACATGTATTTTTTGTTTGAATATCACATATCTTCTATATGTGCGGTTTAGTAAATGTCTTCTCAAGTAAGTGCAAACATAGATTGAAAAGGCCAAATCCTGGATTCTCGAGATAAATGAAGTCAGTCCTAAATAGATGTGCCCCGATAGCAGCGGCAGGCTTGAATTTGCGGTTCTTACTATTGCATTCTTTCCCATGCTTACAACAAGGGATATATTTTTGATAAATGAAAACTGAACCACATTTGTAGTTTTAACCTCAAGCTGCCAGAAATATAATCGTGATATAATAGTCCTTTCTGTGATAATGTGATGCATATTGCATATTCCCCAAAATTAAACCAGCTATAAATTGAACTGCAACAGTCTGTAGGCTTCGGGAAGAGATCAGATCCATATGTCGCTGATATCTGGTAAAATATATTTTTCACGGATTACCTTCAATTATAATTACGTCCGGGATTGAGATCATTAACTTTATTGTTGGGATTCAAGTATTAGTGTATATCCAGTTTAGATCATTTGATTGATATTGAAGAAACGTCAAAGACAAAATGTGCAGATCGTCAAAAATTAAACAATTACTGTTTTTTTCGTAACAAAATTGATGTTCGATAAATATATACATATCACCAGCTTGGTAAGCGGACATTTCCCCATCAGACATATCCCCCTGCGGACTTTTCCTGCTCGGACATTTCCCCTTACAGACATTTCCCTCTAAGGACATTTACCCCTTTCTGTACATTCTTGTACTTTGAATTCGTACGAATGTGTACCAATGTTGAAATATTGACAAAAACAATTGTGAGCATTTTTTCCTATTTGTTTTTAATTTTTAATTTATTTTTTTCTACAATTTGGCATGATTAAACAATAGTATAAGTTAATAACTGTCCGTGTTAATTAACTATTTAGAGATAATGCATATTTAGGTTATACATATTATAATTTTCTGTCTATATTTTGCATGATTGAATAATAGCATACATGATATGCATGTAAGTTAACAGATATCACACAGTAATAAATATAATATCTAATACCGCTTATGCCGGTGCTAGGGGCCGTGAGGTCATATCATCCAAGTTGCCACCTGAACAGTCACCATAAATGCGTACCGGAGATACAACACATATCACGAATCGTCAGATTCTTGGTATGTGCTTTAGAAGACTATACTGTGAAGTCATGTGACTCTCAGTATGTCGACACCTCTTCCCACTTCCCTTATATGTGTTGTAAATGAATCTTAAAGAAATACTAAGCAATTACTTATCTAATGTCAACCACAGGCTGAGTCAGGATAATAAAGGTTTAATCGGTGGTTTTAAAGACAAACAAAACAACGAATTTCATTGCATCAAGCACCGAGTGATTCTACTCAGGCAACAGCCGGGCTAACTCTCAGGATAAAAATAACAAACCAAATAATATTTTTACCTGGTTTTAGAAATTAAGTAATTTGAACTGGTGAATAAATTTGAAAGAAAAAATTCCGTGAACATTGTCAAATTGGCCCCAAAATATTATCCAACAATGTCTAGTTTGTCTTCATTGATACCATGAGTTATTGTCTGAAATCATATAAAATCAAAATCGATTTTTTCTTTTAATTATAACTTTGTTACAACTTTTTGCTAAGTCATACAGAACCTGTTAACAGTATGTTGAACGTGGATAAGGAGGAGGAAATCATGTCGAAGCAAGCCTATTGAAAATATATTTACAAAAGACATACTCCAAATTGTTTTTATCAATAGTTCTACTTTGTAAAACATTAGTACTAAGTCGTAATCCAAGAATAAATAGGAAGGGGGAAATATCTGCCGGGGAAAATGTCCGCGGTGGGGGGTGGTATCTGAATGGCGAAATGTCTGCCGTGTGAAATCACGGACTATTGCCCCCGCCGCCCCTGTCCTTCGGATTATTTTCATATCGCCAATGAGGATTTTCAACTTGACTCGATGTTATTTGGCTTTCCTAGTTATATAATATGCGATTATATTGTATGCGGAGTATAAGTTGAATGCACCACTGGCATGGTAGTCCAGTGACAATCCAATGAAACGCAGATAATGGTCCGCAGATAGTGGAAAACAGCATAACTTGATAACGTTAAAAAAATCAGCACAAATATATGATATAGATATTATGACAAATAGGACAAATCATATCAATTTGGAGAGTGACACGACTTGAAGATAGTATGACATAATATGGAATACAACAAAAGCGTCTAGTCCGTCATTCAATATTCAGCCGTCGTCCAATAAAGAATTTCCGCGTCCATGATCCAAACATCTAATTCATGTAATAACATTATCATCAAATTAAAAGGATAAATCATAGTAAACATAGAACCAGGCTAATTTCCAGTCAGACAGAGTGGGTTCCTATTGGGACTATCAGGCCCCAAGTATATATATCCGCCATCGGTATTTTCAACCGTTCATATTAAGTACGGAGAAGTCTAGGTTCTCGTTAAGCGACGCAGAGATTGGTCAAGACTTGGATGGGTCACAAGGCGTTGTATTAGCTGGGTTGATGAGTGTCCATAGTATCGCTGCATGTATGACAATGCATAATGTATGTATGGCTATAACCGTGACGGATGAAGATTGAACTCGGTGGTAAACTGTTCTCCGGACATTCCCGGAGATGACCGGGTCTTACCTTAAGATTACTGGACATTCCCGACGATTCCCAGTGAATGAAACTGGGGATTAGTATTGACTGGGAAGTCACATGGACGGGGATTTATCCACATATATAGTCATCCGTGACGTCATATAAACACGTGACCATAAGTGACGTCATCCCCGGAAGTGACATTTGACACGGATGTGACGTCACAGGATGTGAAGTCACCCGTCATCCACCTCTTCATTTACAGCTTCATTTCCTCCAGCCCCTCAGAAATACGACAGAATAAGGGTTGTATATACTGTTATGTACAATAAAATATGCTTAATTTCGCATAATAAAATTTAAGGTATATATTGTTATTTCATTGGCGTGATTTTTCTGCCTTTGTGTATCAGTAACGATAAATGTCATCCGGAGAACACTGGTCAGTCAAGCGGATCAGGCGAATGGAATACCTCGATGTATTCTTGTAAACCTCAACTTAAACGAGCACTGTACAATAATATTTAGATGGAATCGCACGGTTATCGGGCGGTTCAAAAAGTACTAGAAGAACCTACGGATTATTGTAGGATGTACTGGACGATGTAAAAAGTACCGGGCGGTGTACCATAAGGTAATGGATTTACAGGTAAAACATGAATAATTTACAAAATCTTGCATCGGACTTCAACAGCCTACATCGGACAGAATACCGAGCGGTGTACAAAGTACCAGAGGGTACAAGAAAACAAACTAGTACGGAGAAAACTTGAACATTTAATCAGAAAACGAAAAAAAAAAAAAAAAAAAACCCAGATGAAATGCTGTAAAATAAATGCCCTACTGCGAAAGCGTACCAGACGGTAACAGAAAACGGCGTATAATATCTCTATCATGGTAAGAACGAAAAGATCACAGCCAGTTGTATAATTCTAACAGTATAGCGGGGGAGACCGACCAGGAAAGATAGGCGGGATGATTCCAAATTAGATAGATGAGAGTGTGATTAAAATCGTACACCGGGTACGTTAGGAAACGGCAAATTTTAGTCCTTATTTATATGGGACACACACAATATTGTATGGGACATCACAGGAGGGTGCAACAGACGATATAAAAAGTATTGAGCAGTGCACCGTATAAGCATACAAACTGGTAGAAAACGTGTCGATTTAACTTCAAATTTACAGTAGGCCTACCGGGTGGTGAATGAAGTACCGGACGATATAAGCAAACAGAACGATTTGAATATCTCAGCCTAAGCTATCATATTAATAATCACGCGAGTGTTTTTCTTGAGCTGCAATCAAAACTCACGCACATTTGTAACCACAAGAATTCGCTTGTCGCATTCAATGTTAATTTATTTCTGTCTTTTACTGCCTTCGTGATCTGGTAATGGTTATTTAGTGAAATAATTTCTTGCGGATAGCAACTTTCTAAATAATTCTGCAAATAAAACGAATCATATAGCAGACTGCACCAGTTTTTCTTCTCGTTGTACAAGCATGTCAGCTTAGCGGATTAGCTGTAGCCCACGCTTCATTTTATTATACTAAATGCAAATATTCGGGCCGGTGTTTTGCCCAAAGTTCAACGTATAGGTCTAGTTTCATGTAGATAGAAAGATATATGCACCCGTAATTATTATGGAATTATTTCGAGGTATATTATGTTAGTTGGCAATGGTCACCTATATTCCACTTGTTATCATATGTTGGCTTTGGGGAGGGGGGAACTGATATTTTAACGTTTGTCATACTTAGACAGTTAGATACATGAACATAAAACATGCATCTTCAAGAGCGGATCTAGCGAAAATTCATAGGGGGTTCGACTATGACAGCACGACCGACAAGGGTCCAGGGGCCGCCTAGGCCAGGGAAGCTCCGGATCCTAGATCACCGCAGTCAAAAAGTCACATGTCATGCCTGAATCTATCTGACTTTCTAGTTGTATTTCGTACTGGAACATTAGAAAACAGTACGATACGAATACGATTTATTAACAAAAAGTTAAAATATGCGAATTCTCATAGAGCAACAGGCGAGGGACCAGGGCCCGTATAGGCCCCAGAAACCCCCGGTCCTAGTTTGCCGGTGATGCGTTTTGCCCGTTTTCTCGGAAACAAATAATGTAATGTATTTTATATGATGGCCGAGAAGGGACATCGCTGTATTGTGTTAATGATTACGGACCGACACACGAAGGCAGGATGCGAAGTCAGGATGCGAAGGACGAAGGTAGGATGCGAAGCGCGAAGTCAGGATGCAAAGTGGCGAAGGCAGGATGCGAAGTGGCGAAACCAGTATGCGAAGCGCTAAGTCAGGATGCGAAGTGCGAAGTCAGGATGCGAAGTGGCGAAGGCAGGATGCGAAGTGGCGCAGCCAGGATGCTAAACGCGAAGTCAGGATGCGAAATCAGAACAAAACAATGCAAAGACTGAAAGCGAAGCGCGAAGTCAGGATGCGAAGTCAAGATGCGATGTCGCGATGTCAAGACTGGATGCGAAGGACGAAGGCAGGATGCGAAGCCCGAAGTCAGGATGCAAAGTTAGCCTCCTAAATTCGCGCTTCGGATCTGACTTCGGATCCTGGCTTCGCGCTTGGCATCCTGGCTTCGCACTTCGCATCCTGCCTTCGCATCCTGATTTCGCGCTTCGCTTCCTGCCTTCGTCCTTCGCATTCTGCCTTCGCATCCTGACTTCGCGCTTCGTTTCCTGGTTTTGCCACTTCTCATCCTGTTTCCCCGGTTTCGAATCTTGATTTCGCGCCTCGCATCTTGCCTTCGCATCCTGACTTCGTGCTTCGCTTCCAGTCTTTTGCATTGTTTTGCCTTCGCGACTTCGCATCCTGACTTCGCGCTTCGCATCCTGGCTTCACCACTTCGCATCCTGCCTTCGCATCCTGGTTTTGCCACTTCGCAAGTCAGGCGCGGTAACTTCTCCTTTCGCATCCTGCCGTCAAATCCTACCTTCGCGAGTTAGCATCCTAGCTTTGCGCTTCGCATCCTGAATTCGCCCTTCGCATCCTGACTTCGCATTTCGCATCCTGCCTTCGCATCCTGACTTCGAGCTTTGCATCCACCTTTCGTCCTTCGCATCCTGCCTTTGCATCCTGACTTCGCGCTTTGCATCCTGGTTTTGCCACTTCGCATCCTGCCTTCGCACCCTGATTTCGAGCTTCGCATCCTGCTCTCGTCCTTCGCATCCTGCCTTTGCATCCTGATTTCGGGCTTCGCATCCTGGCTTCGCACTTCGCATCCTGCCTTCGGACGCTGATTTCGAGCTTCGCATCCTGCTTTAGTCCTTCGCATCCTGCCTTTGCATCCTGACTTCGCGCTTCGCATCCTGGTTTTGCCACTTCGCATCCTGCCTTCCCGGCTTCGCATCCTGCCTTCCCGGTTTCGCATCCTGATTTCGCGCTTCGGATCCTGCCTTCGCATCCTGACTTTGTGCTTCGCTTCCAGTCTTTTTCGTTGTTTTGTTTTGATTTCGCATCCTGACCTCGCGCTTCGCATCCTGATTTCGCGATTTCGCATCCTGCCTTCGCGACTTCGCATCCTGCCTTTGCATCCTGGTTTTGCCAATTCGCAAGTCAGGTGCGGTAACTTCGCGTTGCGCATCCTGCCGTCGAATGCAACCTTCGCGAGTTAGCATCCTAGCTTTGCGCTTCGCATCCTGACTTCGCGCTTCGCATCCTGGCTTCGCACTTCGCATCCTGCCTTCGCACCCTGATTCGAGCTTCGCATCCTGCTTTCGTCCTTCGCATCCTGCCTTTGCATCCTGACTTCGCGCTTCGCATCCTGGTTTTGCCACTTCGCATCCTGCCTTCCCGGCTTCGCATCCTGCCTTCCCGGTTTCACATCCTGATTTCGCGCTTCGGATCCTGCCTTCGCATCCTGACTTTGTGCTTCGCTTCCAGTCTTTTTCGTTGTTTTGTTTTGATTTCGCATCCTGACCTCGCGCTTAGCATCCTGATTTCGCGACTTCGCATCCTGCCTTCGCGACTTCGCATCCTGCCTTCGCATCCTGGTTTTGCCACTTCGCAAGTCAGGTGCGGTAACTTCGCGTTTCGCATCCTGCCGTCGAATGCTACCTTCGCGAGTTAGCATCCTAGCTTTGCGCTTCGCATCCTGACTTCGCGCTTCGCATCCTGGCTTCGCACTTCGCATCCTGCCTTCGCATCCTGACTTCGAGCTTTGCATCCTGGTTTCGTCCTTCGCATCTTGCCTTTGCATCCTGACTTCGCGCTTCGCATCCTGGTTTTGGCACTTCGCATCCTGCCTTCTCGGATTCGAAATCTGCCTTCCCGGTTTCGCATCCTGATTTCGCGCTTCGGATCCTGCCTTCGCATCCTGACTTTGTGCTTCGCTTCCAGTCTTTTTCGTTGTTTTGTTTTGATTTCGCATCCTGACCTCGCGCTTAGCTTCCTGATTTCGCGCTTCGGATCCTGCCTTCGCAGCCAGAATTTGTGCTTCGCTTCCAGTCTTTTTCGTTGTTTTGTTTTGATTTCGCATCCTGACCTCGCGCTTAGCATCCTGATTTCGCGACTTCGCATCCTGCCTTCGCGACTTTGCATCCTGCCCTCGCATCCTGGTTTTGCCACTTCGCAAGTCAGGTGCGGTAACTTCGCGTTTCGCATCCTGCCGTCGAATGCTACCTTCGCGAGTTAGCATCCTAGCTTTGCGCTTCGCATCCTGACTTCGCGCTTCGCATCCTGGCTTCGCACTTCGCATCCTGCCTTCGCATCCTGACTTCGAGCTTTGCATCCTGCTTTCGTCCTTCGCATCTTGCCTTTGCATCCTGACTTCGCGCTTCGCATCCTGGTTTTGGCACTTCGCATCCTGCCTTCCCGGATTCGAAATCTGCCTTCCCGGTTTCGCATCCTGATTTCGTGCTTCGGATCCTGCCTTCGCATCGTGACTTTGTGCTTCGCTTCCAGTCTTTTTCGTTGTTTTGTTTTGATTTCGCATCCTGATCTCGCGCTTCGCATCCTGATTTCGCGATTTCGCATCCTGCCTTCGCGACTTCGCATCCTGCCTTCGCATCCTGGTTTTGCCACTTCGCAAGTCAGGTGCGGTAACTTCGCGTTTCACATCCTGCCGTCGAGTGCTACCTTCGCGAGTTAGCATCCTAGCTTTGCGCTTCGCATCCTGACTTCGCGCTTCGCATCCTGGCTTCGCACTTCGCATCCTGGTTTTGCCACTTCGCAACCTGCCTTCCCAGCTTTGCATTCTGCCTTTCCGGGTTCGCATCCTGATTTCGCGCTTCGGATCCTGCCTTCGCATCCTGACTTAGCGCTTCGCATACTGGTTTCGCCACTTCGCATCCTGCCTTCGGCACTTTGCATCCTGACTTCGCGCTTCGCATCCTACCTTCGTCCTTCGCATCCTGCCTTCGTGTGTCGGTCCGTAATCATTAACACAATACAGCGATGTCCCTTCTCGGCCATCATATAAAATACATTACATTATTTGTTTCCGAGAAAACGGGCAAAACGCATCTCCGGCAAACTAGGACCGGGTGGTTTCTGGGGCCTATACGGGCCCTGGTCCCTCGCCTGTTGCTCTATGAGAATTCGCTTACTTTAACTTTTTGTTAATAAATCGTATTCGTATCGTACTGTTTTCTAATGTTCCAGTACGAAATACAACTAGAAAGTCAGATAGATTCAGGCATGACATGTGACTTTTTGACTGCGGCGATCTAGGATCCGGAGCTTCCCTGGCCTAGGCGGCCCCTGGAGCCTTGTCGGTTGGGCTGTCATAGTCGAACCCCCTATGAATTTTCGCTAGATCCGCTCTTGAAGATGCATGTTTTATGTTCATATATCTATCTGTCTAAGTATGATAAACGTTAAAATATCAGTTCCCCCTTCCCCAAAGCCAACATATGATAACAAGTGGAATATAGGTGACCATTGCCAACTAACATAATATACCTCGAAATAATTCCATAATAATTACGGGTGCATATATCTTTCT
This sequence comes from Hanleya hanleyi, assembly GCA_036873755.1. Taxonomy (NCBI): domain Eukaryota; kingdom Metazoa; phylum Mollusca; class Polyplacophora; order Lepidopleurida; family Hanleyidae; genus Hanleya; species Hanleya hanleyi. The sequence goes on along the minus strand of JAVTVY010019956.1, from coordinate 26,995 downwards.
ATCTACATGAAACTAGACCTATACGTTGAACTTTGGCCAAAACACCGGCCCGAATATTTGCATTTAGTATAATAGAATGTAGCGTGGGCTACAGCTAATCCGCTAAGCTGACATGCTTGTACAACGAGAAGAAAAACTGGTGCAGTCTGCTATATGATTCGTCCTATTTGCAGAATTATTTAGAAAGTTGCTATCCGCAAGAAATTATTTCACTTAATAACCATTACCAGATCACGAAGGCAGTAAAAGACAGAAATAAATTAACATTGAATGCGACAAGCGAATTTTTGTGGTTACAAATGTGCGTGAGTTTTGATTGCAGCTCAAGAAAAACACTCGCGTGATTATTAATATGATAGCTTAGGCTGAGATATTCAAATCGTTCAGTTTGCTTATATCGTCCGGTACTTCATTCACCACCCGGTAGGCCTACTGTAAATTTGAAGTTAAATCGACACGTTTTCTACAAGTTTGTTTGCTTATACGGTACACTGCTCAATACTTTTTATATCGTCTGTTGCACTCTCCTGTGATGTCCCATACAATATTGTGTGTGTCCCATATAAATAAGGACTAAAATTTGCCGTTTCCTAACGTACCCGGTGTACGATTTTAATCACACTCTCATCTGTCTAATTTGGAATCATCCCGCCTATCTTTCCTGGTCGGTCTCCGCCGCTATAGTGTTAGAATTATACAACTGGCTGTGATCTTTTCGTTCTTACCGTGATAGAGATATTATACGCCATTTTCTGTTACCGTCTGGTACGCTTTCGCAGTAGGGCATTTATTTTACAGCATTTCATCTGTTTTTTTGGGGTTTTTTTTTTTATCGTTTTCTGATTAAATGTTCAAGTTTTCTCCGTACTAGTTTGTTTTCTTGTACCCTCTGGTACTTTGTACACCGCTCGGTATTCTCTCCAATGTAGACTGTTGAAGTCCGATGCAAGATTTTGTAAATTATTCATGTTTTACCTGTAAATCCATTACCTTATGATACACCGCCCGGTACTTTTTACATCGTCCAGTACACCCTACAATAATCCGTAGGTTCTTCTAGTACTTTTTGAACCGCCCGATAACCGCGCGATTCCATCTAAATATTATTGTATAGTGCTCGTTTAAGTTGAGGTTTAGCCTACAATAATACATCACCTGATCCGCTTGACTGACCAGTGTTCTCCGGATGACATCTATCGTTACCACAAATATGATACACAAAGGCAGAAAAATCACGCCAATGAAATAACAATATATACCTTAAATTTTATTATGCGAAATTAAGCATATTTTATTGTACATAATAGTATTTACAACCCTTATTCTGTCGTATTTCTGAGGGACTGGAGGAAATGAAGCTGTAAATGAAGAGGTGGATGACGTCACGGGTGACTTCACATCCTGTGACGTCACATCCATGTCAAAGGTCACTTCCGGGGATGACGTCACTTATGGTCACGTGTCTATATGACGTCACGGATGACTATATATGTGGATAAATCCCCGTCCATGTGACTTCCCAGTCATTACTAATCCCCAGTTTCATTCACTGGGAATCGTCGGGAATGTCCAGTAATCTTATGTAAGACCCGGTCATCTCCGGGAATGTCCGGAGAACAGTTTACCACCGAGTTCAATCGTCATCCGTCACGGTTATAGCCATACATACATTATGCATTGTCATACATGCAGCGATACTATGGACACTCATCAACCCAGCTAATACAGCGCCTTGTAGCCCATACAAGTCTTGACCAATCTCAGCGTCGCTTAACGAGAACCTAGACTTCTCCGTACTTAATATGAACGGTTGAAAATACCCCGGCTTGCATCAGGTGTTAGATGGCGGATATATATACTTGGGACCTGATAGTCCCAATAGGAACCCACTCTGTCTGACTGGAAATTAGCCTGGTTCTATGTTTACTATGATTTATCCTTTTAATTTGATGATAATGTTATTACATGAATTAGATGTTTGGATCATGGACGCGGAAATTCTTTATTGGACGTCGGCTGAATATTGAATGACGGACTAGACGCTTTTGTTGTATTCCATATTATGTCGTACTATCTTCAATTCGTGTCACTCTCTAAATTGATATGATTTGTCCTATTTGTCATGATATCTATATCATATATTTGTGCTGATTTTTTTAACCTTATAAAGTTATGTTGTTTTCCACTATCTGCAGACCATTATCTGCGTTTCATTGGATTGTCACTGGACTACCATGCCAGTGGTGCATTCAACTTATACTCCGCATACAATATAACTAGGAAAGCCAAATAACATCGAGTCAAGTTGAAAATCCTAATTGGGCGATATGAATCCGAAGGACAGGGGCGGCGGGGGCAATAGTCCATGATTTCACACTGCAGACATTTCGCCATTCAGATACCCCCAACCCCCACCGCGGACATTTTCCCCGGCAGATATTTCCCCCTTCCTATTTATTCTTGGATTACGACTTAGTACTAATGTTTTACAAAGTAGAACTATTGATAAAGACAATTTGGAGTATGTCTTTTGTAAATATATTTTCAATAGGCTTGCTTCGACATGATTTCCTCCTTCTTATCCACGTTTAACATACTTTTAACAAGTTCGGTATGACTTAGTAAAAAGTTGTAACAAAGTTATAATTAAAAGAAAAAATCGATTTTTTTGATTTGATATGATTTCAGACAATAACTCATGGTATCAATGAAGACAAACTAGACATTGTTGGATAATATTTTGGGGACTACCATGCCAGTGGTGCATTCAACTTATACTCCGCATACAATATAATCACATATTATATAACTAGGAAAGCCAAATATCATCGAGTCAAGCTGAAAATCCTCATTGGGCGATATGAAAAGAATCCGAAGCACAGGGGCGGCCGGGGCAATAGTCCGTGATTTCACACTGCAGACACTTCGCCATTCAGATTCCCCCATCCCGCCCCCCCCCCCCTCACCGCGGACATTTTCCCCGGCAGATATTTTCTGCTTCTTATTATGTCTCCCCAACTATGTTGGGGGGAGACATCTAGTGTTTGTGCTGTCTATCTGTCTGGATGTCTGGATGTCTGGATGGATGTCTGTCCGTCCCCTTGCCTTGTCTGCAAGATATCTTGAGAACTACTGGATGGAATTTCACCAAACTTGGATGGAAGCTTCATTGGGATAGCCCCCTCATTTGATTAGGTTTTGGTGTGTGTGCGTGCATTCATCCATGTCCGGTGTCCGTCCGTCCGTCCATCTACTTGTACATGTATATACAGGGCTTGTCTGCAAGATATCTGGACAACTACTGGACGGAATTTCACCAAACTTGGACGGAAGCTTCATTGGGATAGCCCCCTCATTTGATTAGGTTTTGGTGTATGTGGGTGCATTCATCCGTGTCCGGTGTCCGTCCATCCGTCCATCTACTTGTACATGTATATACAGGCGTTGTCTGCAAGATATCTTGAGAACTACTGGACGGAATTTCACCCCACTTGGATGGAAGCTTCAGTGGGATAGCCCCCTCATCTGATTAGGTTTTGGTGTGTGTGCGTGCATTCATCCATGTCCGGTGTCCGTCCGTCCATCTACTTGTACATGTATATACAAGGCTTGTCTGCAAGATATCTGGAGAACTACTGGACGGAATTTCACCAAACTTGGATGAAAGCTTCATTGGGATAGCCCCCTCATTTGACTAGGTTTTGGTGTGTGTGCATGCGTTCATCCGTGTCCGGTGTCCGTCCGTCCGTCCATCTACTTGTACATGTATATACAGGCCTTGTCTGCAAGATATCTTGAGAACTACTGGACGGAATTTCACCACACTTGGGTGGAAGCTTCAGTGGGATAGCCCCCCTCATTTGATCATATTTTGGTGTGTGTGCGTGCATTCATCCATGTCCGGTGTCCGTCCGTCCGTCCATCTACTTGTACATGTATATACAGGGCTTGTCTGCAAGATATCTGGAGAACTACTGGACAGAATTTCACCAAACTTGGATGGAAGCTCATTGGGATAGCCCCCTCATTTGACTAGGTTTTGGTGTGTGTGCATGCGTTCGTCCGGTGTCCGTCCATCCGTACATCTGCTTGTACATGTATACACATGCCTTGTCTGCAAGATATCTTGAGAACTATTGGATGGAATTTCACCAAACTTGGATGGAAGCTTCACTGGGATAGCCCCCACATTTGATCAGGTTTTGTTGTATGTGTGCATGTATTCATCCGTGGCCGGTGTCTGTCCATCCGTTCATCTGCTTGTACATGAAAATACAATGAAAATCGCTTCTTTGTAATTAATATTTTTAGATACGCTGCTTTGTTTAAGATACTTATTGCTACATTAATTTTATAGCACTTTCCCTTAAATTATGTGCCCATTCAAGGCAAGGTGGGAGGTTGGGGGAGACGTATGTTTTTGCTCAAAAAAACAACCAGCATAGGCTTCATGCCGGAGCGGCAACTCAAGGGTCAAAGCGGAACCTCTAGTTTATTCTGCGATTATGACTTAGTACTAATGTTTTACAAAGTAGAACTATTGTTAAAGGCAATTTGGAGTGTGTGTTTTTTTAAATATATCAATAGGCTTGCTTCGACATGATTTCCTCTCCTTATCCACGTTTAACATACTGTTAACAAGTTCTGTATGATTTAGTAAAAAGTATGACTTAGTAAAACTAGACATTGTTGGATAATATTTTGGGGCCAATTTGACAATGTTCACGGAGTTTTTTCTTTCAAATTTATTCACCAGTTCAAATAATTACTTAATTTTTAAAACCAGGTAAAAATATTATTTGGTTTGTTATTTTTATCCTGAGAGTTAGCCCGGCTGTTGCCTGAGTAGAATCAGTCGGTGCTTGATGCAATGAAATTCGTTGTTTTGTTTGTCTTTAAAACCACCGATTAAACCTCTATTATCCTGACTCAGCCTGTGGTTGACATTAGATAAGTAATTGCTTAGTATTTCTTTAAGATTCATTTACAACACATATAAGGGAAGTGGGAAGAGGTGTCGACATACTGAGAGTCACATGACTTCACAGTATAGTCTTCTAAAGCACATACCAAGAATCTGACGATTCGTGATATGTGTTGTATCTCCGGTACGCATTTATGGTACCTGTTCGTGTGGCAACTTGGATGATATGACCTCACGGCCCCTAGCACCGGCATAAGATATTAGATATTAGATTTATTACTGTGTAATATCTGTCAACTTACATGCATATCATGTATGCTATTATTCAATCATGCAAAATATAGACAGAAAATTATAATATGTATAACCTAAATATGCATTATCTCTAAATAGTTAATTAACACGGACAGTTATTAACTTATACTATTGTTTAATCATGCCAAATTGTAGAAAAAAATAAATAAAAAATTAAAAACAAATAGGAAAAAATACTCACAATTGTTTTTGTCAATATTTCAACCTTGGTACACATTCGTACGAATTCAAAGTACAAGAATGTACAGAAAGGGGTAAATGTCCTTAGAGGGAAATGTCTGTAAGGGGAAATGTCCGAGCAGGAAAAGTCCGCAGGGGGAAATGTCTGAAGGGGAAATGTCCGCTTACCAAGCTGGTGATACATGTATGTATATATTTATCGAACATCAATTTTGTTATGAAAAACGATCTGCACATTTTGTCTTTGACGTTTCTTCGATATCAATCAAATGATCTAAACTGGATATACACTAATACTTGAATCTCAACAATAAAGTTAATGATCTCAATCCCGGACTTAATTATAATTGAAGGTAATCCGTGAAAAATATATCAGCGACATATGGATCTGATCTCTTCCCGAAGCCTACAGCCTGTTGCAGTTCAATTTATAACTGGTTTAATTTTGGGGAATATGCAATATGCATCACATTATCACAGAAAGGACTATTATATCACACCGATTATATTTCTGGCAGCTTGAGGTTAAAACTACAAATGTGGTTCAGTTTTCATTGATCAAAAATATATCCCTTGTTGTAAGCATGGGAAAGAGTGCAAAAGTAAGAACCGCAAATTCAAGCCTGCCGCTGCTATCAGGGCACATCTATTTAGGACTGACTCCATTTATCTCGGGAATCCAGGATTTGGCCTTTTTAATCCATGTTTACCAAGGAAGACATTTTCTAAACCGCACATATAGAAGATATGTGGTATTCAAACAAAAAATACATATAACTTTGCCCTGGAAAATAATTTGGATAATATGTATCGGCATAGGATAATGATAATAAGATTAGATTAGATTAGATATCTAACCTCACCCGGATATAATCAATTCACAATGTCTCATTGATTCCATGGGCTAAAATGAGGAGAGGCAGCGTAACTTTGCTCGGTCCTTCTCACTCCCGCATCCCCCCAACCCACATCATCACCCCAGACCAATACGCTGAATTATATCACTGGGAAGATATACCAACGTTAATTTGAAAATGCCGCTGTATGCGTTGAAAGGAACGTTCCTCTAATATCCCAATATTAATACCTTCCACTCCTCATTAATTATGACATATACATATTCCATTTCTGCCAGAATAACTGGGTGTGTGCGCGCGATATTTATAGACACCAAATCTGTTTGAAAACAAACACTATGTATCAGCATATATTATGATAAGTCATAAGATGAACCTAAGATGAATTGAATTGAATTGAATTGAATTTATTCACCAATATTAACATCGCACATGTACATCAATGGCATTCAGAATAGAAGTCATAAATAAATATTCTTAAATGGTGCCGATTATATATAATTTGGCGGGAATAAAACCCCAAGGGGCTTGTTCTATCCCAGAAAAGACACAAAACATTTATATAATGATCATCGACGCTTGATGAGGAATAAAAAAAAAACAATATAGCATATCTATATAAATATCCATGCAATAACTGTGAAGCAGGTCAGTTTTCAGTGAGGTGCTGTTTTAGTTTTGATTTAAATAATGAGATAGATTTGATACTTTTAATGGATGGAGGCAACTTGTTCCACTCCCGAGGTCCTTTAATTTTGAGACAATAAAATGATAGATTTGAGCGATAGATTGGCCTATATAGATTGAAAAGCTGTCCCCTAGTGTTGTATCGATGTACGTCAGATTGTTTTGTGAAATATGTCTAGATGATGGACAAATTTATGGACGGTTAATAGACAGGAGTACAAGTTCAGCTTATGTAATTGCAAAATGCTAAATTCTGTGAATAATGGTAATGTGTGTTCACGTCTTTCTGATAGTGTTATCACTCTTATGGCGCGTTTTTGTAGCAAAAATAAAGAATTTAAATGAGTAGTGAATGTGTTCGCCCATAGCACGTTACAATACGACAAATAAGGTAGTATCATTGAATAGTAAAGAATAAATAAAGTTCTTTTATTTATGACATTTTTAATATGGTTGATGATCCCTATGTTCCTTGATATCTTATTGGATATGTAATTAATATGAGATTTCCAGTTTAGCTGATCATTGAGATATATACCTAAGAGTTTAAACTGGTGAACACGCTCTATTTCTGTTCCGCAAATAAACAGTGGGGGAATAGGCGTTGTTGGTCTATGTACGTCGGGTTTTATTAACATATATTTCGTTTTCTTTATATTTGATGACAATCGAGTGCAGCAAAACCAGGTATGCAGCTTTTGAAGTTCCTGTGACATGGTAGTAATAGCATCGGATAGATCTGGGGATGAAAATACAACGCTGGTGTCATCAGCGAACAAAACAGTTTTTAATACGTCTGTTGCATTGCTTATATCATTAATATAGAGAAGAAAAAGGACGGGTCCTAAGATCGATCCTTGGGGAACACCACACGCTACAGGCATTGGCTCACTCCTCATTAATTATGACATATACATATTCCATTTCTGCCAGAATAACTGGGTGTGTGCGCGCGATATTTATAGACACCAAATCTGTTTGAAAACAAACACTATGTATCAGCATATATTATGATAAGTCATAAGATGAACCCAAGATGTTTTAAGATGAAGTCTATACAACATTTAGATTGCCTTGAATATAAAGAAGGCCATACTGTACTCCACATCAAGCTTCCTCTCGTATTCAAAGTTACTTGAAGTGATTACATCCTAGAACGCCTTTACTCGTCAAAACAGATCAGATCTACAGCTTATGTGGACGTTTGAGACCTTCGTGCTGATTTCCGCCCATATTTGGTGATTAACAGTAGATATGGATAGCTAAACCGCGGTATCGTCTGCGCGTTACCGATAATGCCGATAAGAGACACACACGTCCTGCCTCACGAACATTTATCTCTACCACTGCCTCTGCCCTTGACATCAAAGGCCGACCGCGCTGATATAATCGGTGATTTATTTATTTGTCATCACTAACGGAAACACATTTGGGGCACCTAAACGCTGATTTTTACGAACGTCACCAGTATAATCAGTTTAAGGGGACGATAAGACTGGTGCCATTAAGGAAAATCAGCAGTATGGGTTAGTGTCAAAACGGAACGCACAATACCGCTAGTGGTGACGTTTTCTTGAAATCATCGATTGCGTCGAAACAAGACCAGTAGGAAAACGGGGCAAGTTACTGGTGATTTTTTGGCACTTTGTCACCACAGCTTGTTGACAGTGGCGAAGGGACTCGGAAGTGAACGACATTGTGGGAAAAACCCCACAGACAGGTCAGTACATGTGCTATCATGTTCATACTCCGTCACCGAAAAGACACGGACTGAAGATGGCGGACCTCGCCCGGTGGTGGTGGTGGATCTTGGATCGGAGCTCTTGGAGCTCAAAGCGTGTGGAGCTCAGAGCTCGGAAGTGACATTTGCATATGACCTCTGTGAGGTCACTTCCGCTTCCGTTCACGTGACCGGAACTGACCTTTGACCTTTGACCCCGGTCAAATCCCGCAAAGATTAAAATCGGAGCGCCGCGCGGCTTAGTTTAGACGAAAAGTTACCCCATTTTATGATATATTTTTTTCATATTTTTTAATCTTTCGAAATAGCATATAAAAAAAACAAAGCCGCGCGCCGCTCTGAAATTAAGGGTATGGTGTAGCTACTTACATGGTCTTTCAGATCAGAGTAAAATGGGAGCGGCGCGGCTTAGTTTAGACGAAAAGTTCATTAGTTATACCAATTTTCATGATATATTTTTTCATAATTTTTAATCTTTCTAAATTGCATATAAAAAATCGAAGCCGTGCGTCGCTCTGAAATTAAGGGTATGGTGTAGCTACGAACGTGGTCTTTCGAAACAGAGTAAAATGGAAGCGGCGCGCGGCTTAGTTTAGACGAAAATTTCATTAATTATACCACCTTTCATGATATATTTTTTCATATTTTTTAATCTTTCGAAATAGCATATAAAAAAAACGAAGCCGCGCGCCGCTTTGAAATTAAGGGTATGGTGTAGCTACATACTTGGTTTTTCAAATCAGATTAAAATCGGAGCGGCGCGCAGCTTAGCTTAGACCAAAAGTTCATTAATTATACCCCCTTTCATGATATATTTTTTCATGTTTTTTAATCATTCGAAATAGAATATAAAAAAAACAAAGCCGCGCGCCGCTCTGAAATTAAGGGTATGGTGTAGCTACTTACATGGTCTTTCAGATCAGATTAAAATCGGAGCGCCGCGCGTCTTAGTTTAGACGAAAAGTTCATTAATTATACCCCATTTCATGATATATTTTTTCCATATTTATTAATCTTTCGAAATAGCATATAAAAAAACGAAGCCGCGCGACGCTCTGAAATTAAGGGTATGGTGTAGCTACGTACGTGGTCTTTCAAAACAGAGTAAAATAGTAGCGCGCGCGGCTTAGCTTAGACGAAAAGTTCATTAATTATACCCCTTTTCATGATGTATTTTTTCATATTTTTGTTATCTTTCGAAATAGCATATAAAAAAACGAAGCCGCGCGCCGCTCTGAAATTAAGGGTATGGTGTAACTACATACTTGGTTTTACAGATCAGATTAAAATCGGAGTGGGGCGCGGCTTAGTTTAGACGGAAAGTTCATTAATTATACCCATTTTCATGATATATTTTTTTCATATTTTTCACTCTTTCGAAATAGTATATAAAACAAACAAAGCCGCGCGTTGCTCTAAAATTAAGGATATGGTGTAGCTACGTACGTGGTATTTCAAAACAGAGTAAAATGAGAGCGGCGCGCGGCTTTGTTTAGACGAAAAGTTCACTAATTATACCCCTTTTCATGATATATTTTTGTCATATTTTTTAATCTTTCGAAATAGCATATAAAAAAAAGCCGCGCGCCGCTCTGAAATTAAGGGTATGGCGTAGCAACATACTTGGTTTTTTAGATCAGATTACAATCGGAACGGCGCGCGGCTTAGTTTGGACGAAAAGTTCATTAATTATACCCCTTTTCATGATATATTTTTTTCATATTTTTTAATCTTTCGAAATAGCATATAATAAAATCGAAGCCGCGCGCCGCTCTGAAATTAAGGGTATGGTGTAGCTACATACTTGGTTTTTCAGATCAGATTAAAATCGGAGCGGCGCGCGGCTTAGTTTAGACGAAAAGTCAATCAATTATACCTCTCTTTATAATTTATATTTTTTTATGTTTTTTTACTGTTTCTAAATAGTAAATAAAATAAACACAGCCGGGCGCCGATCTGAAATTAATGCTATGACGTGGCTGCATACAGGCTTGTTCAGAATAGCGTAGATCCACAGCGGCGCGCCGCTTAGTTTTAAAGAAAAGTCGAGAAATATATTATTAGCCATTATTATTATTTTTTTAATTTACTTTAAAGGCTGGAAATTTATATGTCAAAGCAAAACCGCGCACCGCTATAAACTTAATGGTATGGTGTAACAACGTGCATGGTCTTTCAGAATAGAGTAAAATTAGAGCGGCCCGCAGCTTAGTTTAGACGAAAAATCTACTAATTATACCCCTCTTCATGATATATATTTTTCATATTTTTTTTTTTACTGTTTCGAGATAATATATAAAGAACAAAGCCGCGCGCCGCTCTGAAATTAAGGGTATGGTGTAGCTACGTAGATGGTCTTTTAAAATAGAGTAAAATCAGAGCGGCGCGCGGCTTAGTTTAAACGAAAATTCAATCAATTATACCTCACTTTATAATACATATTTTTTTTATTTTTTTTACTGTTTCGAGATAGTATATAAAAAAACAAGGCCGCGCGTCGCTCTAAAATTAAGGGTATGGTGTAGCTAGGTATATGGTCTTTCAGATCAGATTAAAATCGGAGCGGCGCGCGGCTTAGTTCAGAAGAAAATTTTATCAATTATAGCCCTCTATGTAATTTTTTTTTTCATATTGTTTAATGTTTTGAGATAGCATACAAAAAAAAACAAAGCCGCGCGCCGCCCTAAAATTAATGGCATGGTGAAGCTGTATACAGGCTTGTTCAGAATAGTGTAGATCATCAGCGGCGCGTCCCCTAATTTAGACGGAAAGTTCATTAATTATACCCATTTTCATGATATATTTTTTTCATATTTTTCACTCTTTCGAAATAGTGTATAAAACAAACAAAGCCGCGCGTCGCTCTAAAATAGGAGCGGACGAAAAGTCAATCAATTATACCTCTCTTTAAAATATATATATATATTTTTAGTTTACTGTTTCGAGATAGCAAATAAAAAAACCGCGCGCCGCTCTAAAATTAAGGGTATGGTGTAGCTAGGCATATGGTCTTTCAGATGAGATTAAAGTCGGAGCGGCGCGCGGCTTAGTTTAGAAGAAAAGTCTATCAATTATAACCCCCTAAGTCATTTTTTCATTTTTTTCATATTGATATGTGAAAAAAGAAAACCGCGCGCCGCTCTAAAATTAACGGTATGGTGTAGCTACATGCATGGTCTTTCAGAATATAGTAAAATCAGAGCGGCGCGCATTTTAGTTTACACGAAAAGTCCATTAATTATACCCCTTTACATGATATGAGACGAATCGGCATTTCATATGTCGAATATCCATTGAATATCCAATATCAAACGAATATCCATCGAATATCCAACGAATATCAAATGAATATCCAACGAATATAAACTGAATATTTTTGAATATTTAACCTTTGTAAACCGAACCTGTGAGATCCGAATGTCCAATGTCCAATATCCAATAGCAAACCCACTTCACACCGCTGAGTGCCTGAGAACGGTCGTTGCCAACGTATTATGTAGAAAGTTTGGGCAGCACCTCTTCAGTAAACTATACTCCCAATATTTCGAGGCAAAACATGATCTATCTTGCGAGAAAGACCGAATTGTTCATTCGAGAAAATGAGCACGCAAAGAGGAGGTCGTTTTCAAACCAGCCCGCCTGACAGACAATCACACCGCAGACACTCAGAAAGTCGGACAAGCCTAACTAAAAGCTGTATATCGGTATACCCGCATATATAGGTCGATGCAGGCATTGTTCTAGCTTCTTATCTATTTTTCTTCGTCGAATAATTTTCTGTGATATTTCATCTGCTATACATCACTCTAATAGGTTTGGAATTCATAATAAGTCCGAATATTCCAATGCATCTGAGAATATGACCAAGCAATTAGAAAGGCCGCGATGCTGAGAAATTTATATTGTAAAAATTAGCGCCGGAAAGCTGGAGAACACCACATAGAATAGGCGAATATGAAATAGCTTGGCTTAATCTGTCGGTATTATGCATTATATTTGGGTACTCATTTGAGGATGAGAAGGATATAAATTTAAGCCGTACGACGTCGGGCATTACTAGTTAGTTTTTTCTGGGTATTCTCGCAGTTAGCCGGTTTACCCCATCAGGCGTCCTCGATGCCCATCCACTAATATCAGATGAGTTTTTTCTTTGAGCTGATCTGCCATCACAGTTCCCGAGCTAGCATATCTAATTTCGATTAAACCGGTGCTAGGAGCCGTGTGGATTCTTTGTAATATCCACATGAACAGCTGCAATAAAAGCGCGGCTGAGATATCAAGGCTACGTCTGAGTATGCACCGTATTCTCGAGTCTGAATGTGCGGTGCCGAGGAAAGCTTTCCTGTGGAGTCATATGGTTGCTTTTTAATCGCTAGACGTCAAATTTCCCCACCTCTTGCATATCGCTCTCATTTAGCACTATTAGAATATAAGCCTTTCAATACAGAACTTTGAAACTGTTTATAAGTAACAGTTATGTTTTACAAACTAGGAAAATAATATGAAAAAGGAGGGCAACATCATCGTTCAATCTCTGTCCACAAAGGCTGCAATCAGTTCACCAGAACTGCTACACTTCGAAGTCTGCGAAAGAATATCAATTTTCGCGTTTTCTGTCTCTGATATGACACAAAATTATGCGTCCGCACGAACACAACAAAACACACACCGCACATGCACTCCCTCGATTTCCAGTCCACGTGTGACGGGTACAGGCGATGAAGGATGCAGAGTTTCGTCACATTCTTGATATAAGCGGACACCGAAAGGGAGAAAGATCCGTCATAAACTGCGACAGGGAATGTTCCTCAGCTCAGAACAACACATTGATCAGTGAAATCGTCCTCCGTATGTCTACCCGGGGCGCGATAAAACAGCAAGAAAATGCATCGCCCAGTCTGATCATCGGCTCTGAATGGAATATTCCCGACAAGGCCAACTCAAGTCGAACAATTTCTCCTCTTCTGCATGGTTTCATCTCATTCTTCCTTCGCAGAATTGTTTGTGTGTTTCAGTTTTCCTGACCTAAATAATTATCCCTGACTGAGAAGTTTCCCTCCATCACAATGTGCAAATGTGCAACAAACTGTCAAACTGAAAACTGTTTGAACCGCGCTAGGCCGACTGAGTGAGGTGCGCGTGCACTGAGACGTTGCTAGGAGTTACGAACTTTGTTGACTGTATTTATACGTGTAGGGGTTTTCCTGTTACAAGAATTAAACTGAAGAATTCGTTCGTTTCACGTTCAATTTCTTCTCTTATTGAATTAGTTTGGCTCGATTAATTTAATTATAAGGATTGACTGTGATTGTTTTACGTTCATTGGGGTATGAACTTAAAAACATGGATCATACAAAGTTTGCACAGCGGTTTTTAAGTTCATACCCCAATGAACGTAAAAAAATCAGTCAATCCTTAATTGTATTTTGCCCCTTTATCATTTTGGCCTCAACCTTAAAGTCGTAATGAAATCCATGTTATTTCTTAAATTTTCTCATAGATACGACTATTGGTTTAGAAAACATCTGAGTGATCAAAATATCTGATCTTTTGCATGTGCTCTTATTCCAAGTAGCACTTCAATATAACTCTTGTTTACTTAGGGGAGGAAGAGGGTTACCGGAAACTTTTGTTTCGCAAGATCAATGCATCGGACTGGGGAGGGAGTTACCGGCATCCTGTGTCTTGCGAGCGCAACGTATCAGCCTGAGCAGGAGCCAATTATTTCGAGAAGGGGTTATGGGTAGGGTGATCGGCACCTCTTCATTTGCAAGCCAAATATTTCGGCCTGGGTAAGAGTTAGTTATTTAGAGGAGGCCTATGGTTACGTGCAACTTTGGTTTTCAAGCCCAATGTCTCGGCCTGGGGAGGAGCCAATTATTTAGAGGCGTGGGTTGGGTTACCGGCAACTTCACTTTTGCAAACTCAATGAATCTACCTGAGAGAGGAGCGATTATGCCCCGCACCTTCCAAACCTTCTACCCTATTTCCGAAATGACGCAAAATTTAGAGTTTATACATCGTGATTTTGTAGCTTATCATATTTGGGTCATTTTGTGTCTATTCACGTGACCCCGAGTAGAGGGTATTGGCGGCTATGTGCGGATACCATAAAAGTTATATTTTCATCGTCTTTCTAAGGATAAAAGTGGGAAAAGCCGAATTGATTTCAAATCAGATTATCCTTCACTAATTTACCATTGCCAAGGAAGTGAATAACAAAATCGAGATATCGGCCATAAAATGTCGTCCCGGAAAACGACGTCATCAGCGCGATAATCTTGGATTTTGTTACATTTTCCGGTAGAGCGTGACTCAAGGGTACAGTATGAAAAATTTCAACTCCAGGCCTTGTATGGCTAAGGAATAACACCTCGAATAGGTTTCCTTGTGAATATCGGTAACAATTTGACATAACTTACATCTCAATAATGTTCAAATGACCCTGCACTATCAAATCGTGACAGATGTATTATACTCTAGAAAACGACTTCGAAATTGATCTGTATCACAAAATACTTTAAAGTGAAGAGAATTTTACGATGCACCATGTTCTTTCGCTGCCATCTTTGGCAACTGTTTGCTTCTCTCTTGCAAGAAGCCAATATCTGTTATTTCCAATTTTCAAGTTATGCTTCTCTGGAGTTGGTGTCCGCTATCAAACGTTTTAGGTCTTTTTATTATCGACGCAGAATTATTTTTTTTAGGACGACGGCTGATTACTGAGTGTCGGATCTGACGCGTATACTTGAATACAAGCGTCTAGTCCGTAATCACACTTTGATTATATCAATCTTAAAATCAACTATCATTCTTCTAAGAATTTCTCCCTTTCTATTTCTCAGGTGGATGAGGCGAAGATAAACCACATGAGCAACCTACAATCCTCATTGAATGGATCGGCCTAACACTATGAGACATATGCTGTGAAAGATGGGTTCGATGTCGCGGAGCACTGTAGCAACTATAGTCATATTGATCGCTTTTGTTACAGTAAACATAATAATTGTGATATCGTACAAATACCCAGATCTAACTCCCATAATGGTGTTCAATCAGGTGTTTTGGAGAAAGGAAGAACTCCATAACAGTACTTCGGAAATAATTAGGTACGAAGAGATGACTGAAGAGTACAGTAAAACACTTGCGTCCATCCCTCGTCATCAGTACAATGCTTCAGACTCTTACACAGACATAGGTCCGCCAATATCATCTGTACTCAACGTGTCACTGCAGATATCTGCTCAACCGAAACTCATCCTACTCTGGACATCTTTCTTTGGCATTGTCGATTGGGTTAGCTTACAAGGATGTCCAGTTACATGTCATATTACAACTAATAAATCCGACTTGCCATACAGTAGCGCTCTTGTGATACACCCGAGAGATTTGGACAAGGGGAGAAAGAGCCTACCTGTCCAACATCTCCCATGGCAGTATTGGATTTACATGTTGCATGAATCCCCTTACCATACTGGCATAAATGTTGGCGATTACAATCACATATTCAACTGGACAGCAACTCTCAGGCTAGATAGTGATATATACGCTGGATACGGGGGACTGGAAAGAAGACCAATATCCATGGAAACAACGAAACTAGACAAAATGGTCTCGGATATTATCAAAACCAAGTCAAAATTAGTAGCAGTGCGAATTAGTAACTGTGATACAATAAAGACGAAAGGGTTGAGACATATAGCTGAATTAAAAAGATACATTCCAGTAGATTTTTATGGAGGATGTGGAAATATTTCCTGCTCTCGGACAGAAGGGTGTAATGCGGACCTGATTCAATACAAATTTTACCTGGCTTTTGAAAATTCACATTGTCGTGATTACATTACCGAAAAATTTTGGCTGCCACTCTACACCTGGCGAAGCGTGCCTGTCGTGATGGGCGCAGCTCCCGAGGATTACCAAGCTGTTGCACCTAACGAAGCATTCTTACATACAGACGGGTTCAAATCCCCCAAACACTTAGCCGAATATCTTCAGCTTCTAGACAAAAATATTCACCTGTACAAACGATATTTTGCGTGGCACAAATACTGGCAACCGAGATCAGGTCCGTCTTGGGAGTGTTATATGTGTAAAGTTTTGCATAATGTGTCAACGCCTATTAAGTCATATCGAGATTTTAAAGGATGGTACCGCGAAGACTATTGCAGAGTTTAACAAGAGGTTAATTGGCACAATGCGATTTGTCATTTAGAGAGCGTTCCCATTTAACGTTCGTGTATCCATGGTTTAAACCATTTCGTTTAAACGATGCCACGAACGATGGGTGTATCCTTGGTTCTTTGAAAAAAAAACACTGAAAAAACGAACGAAGAAAAAAAGCATTGCGTTCGTTCCATGGTTTTCTGTAGAGTTTCTAAGGCTGTAACTTGCTGGGAAAAAACGATCGAAAGTAGTTCCGCCTGAATGACGTCACACTAAGACTGTAGGCCATTAAACCGTCGATAACAGGCCTACCGTTATTTACTCGATCTACACCCGGTACCGTATTAGACTGACCACGGTGTGTGTACATTCTGACGAGGATTAATAAATATAATCTATCATGAACTATTCAGTCTTGTAACCCAAACATTGGGGCTGCTCATTTAACGATGAGAAGCCGTACACATGATCATTCTGTTCAGAATATTTCAACCTAACCACAAGGGGGGAGAATACATAGACAGATTCATTCTGTTCCGATAACTGGTATATAGTTTATCTTAATTTCTCAAATAGGCTGTCGTCATCAAAAAAGTAAGATATTATACAGATATTGCATGCTGTGAGGTGTGATATCACGATTTGTCAGCTCGAGAAGGTGATGTTCAACGAGAGCTGACAAATCGTGATATCACACCTCACAGCATGCAATATCTGTTTTATTATACCGGAAAACCCCATAAACAATACAAATAGACGTGCAGTGTAAAGTTGGTAACGTAAAACGCTTTCCGTCTGTACACGCCATCGTGATTACAGCAGAATGACAGCACAACAGACGACAATGCTACGAAAAAGTCTGTTCACGGGCGATAACTGCGCGAGACAGTGTGACATTGCCTCTGTCGTGTGACATCAGCGCGTGATCGTGTGATATCGGTGCGAGATCGTGGAACATCACATTGACGAGATGTTTTTTCATAAGACATCAAGAATTGAGGAATATCACGTGATCTTGTCTCAAGCAATTAAAATAAACGAATACACAGTGAGGTATAATAAATAATGTTATTATTATTAACCCATGTGTGGCCAGAATGCTTTCTTATGGAACCACTTTGGTTGCAGTTGGGAAATGCGTGTTAGTCAGTTGGTTTGTGTTAAAAAGGGCAATTGAAGCAAAATGAGTACTGCGGATATTTTTGAAAATAAAAAAGGGTAACATGAAATGGTGAGGACAGGAATAAGACTGTTACATTGAGAGTAGCAAAGGGTTAATATTTGTATAGAATGTATTGTTATTATTGAGAATGCAGATTAAATAATTAGAAAGAATACGAGAGATCCTGGAGGATCTTGGCGCCCACAATTGTCCGATAATTGTAAGCTAATGACAAGAGGATCTTTTTGTCCATTGTTACTAAGAACAAACGATTGATTTGTAATTTTGTTTACAGAATTTCGAATCTGAGTGAAAAAGATCGAAAAAGTGACACTGGAAAAATGTAAAAAGTTTAAGGAGTTTCAAGATTTCTAGAAACTGTAGGGCCTACTTATGTTGGTTGTTATGGTACAAGAAAAAAGAGCAAAGTTAGTCTGAAAGTGAATGTCCGGAGGATCCTCATCTTCGTTTAGTAGTATTTTTTTTTGTACGTGTCATCATTGGGTACTGGAAGCGAAGACAAATCTCTTTAAGCCTTTGGCATGAGCTATGAAACATATTTAAGATTTTATAATTAGGAACGAATGCTAATTCTGTTCTGTTTACTGTGCTAGTTTGAGATATCTCTTTTAAGATACCATGCTCGAAAATAGTAAGATGGTACAATACTTAATACCGAAGGGATCCGCGCAGTAATGTTGAAAGTGTCTGAATCCTGATTATCTCCCTTGGATCGAAACACACAGTAATCTACATTTGTCGAGTTGTAACGTTGTGTCACAAGAGTGACGTCCCTTCATATAGCCGACCCTTCGGTAGAGGAAACAGTGGGGCAGTTCACCTGACTAAAGAAAACTGATTTAAAATTTGAAGAAATACATTTTAATTCCGAATTATTTGAGCTTCTTGATATGGAAGGTGAAGGTATGGATATTCTCTATAGTCACTATATAGAATATGTGCCACCGTTTGATTCGCCGACTCGTGTGATACAATGTTACGGAATACCGTATTAATTTGAAGCGTAACTCGGATTTTCGAATCGGACCAAAAAAGGTATCTTGCACAACTACGCCCAATGTGGGACCTGTGTACCAAATTTTAGAAAGATCCATGAAGTAGTTCCTGAGAATTCACGACAACACTGTTTTAAGGGGAAATTCAAGATGGCCACCTGGCGGACCGCGGTCGTATTGGATTTTCGAATCAGACCAACAAAGTTATCTTGCACAACTGGACCACAAGGGGAACCTGTGTACCAAATTTAAGAAAGATCCATGCAGTAATTCTTGAGAAATCACGATAAAGTTTCATGGCGAAATTCAAGTTGGGCTGCTGGCCATATTGGATTTTCGAATCGGACCGAAAGAGGTATTTTGCACAACCAGACCCCAAGGGGAACCCATGTACCAAATTTGAGAAAGATCCATGCAGTACTTCTTGAGAAATCACGATAACAAGGTTTCATGGAGAAATCCAAGATGGCTGCCTGGTGGTCATATTGGATTTTCGAATCGGACCAGAAAATGTATCTTGCACAACTAGACCCCAAGGGGAACCGGTGTACCAAATTTGAGGAAGATCCATGCGGTACTTCTTGAGAAATCATGATAAAGTTTCAAGGGGGTATCCGAAATGGCCACCTGATGGACATATTGGATTTTGGAATCAGACCAGAAAAGGTATCTTGCACAACTGGACCAAAAGGGGAACCTGTGTACCAAATTTGACAAAGATCGGTGCAGTACTTCCTGAGAAATCACGATAAAGTTTCATGGGGAAATCTAAGATGGCCGCCTGATGGCCATATTGGATTTTCGATTCGAACCGAAAAAGGTATCTTGCACAACTAGACCCCAAGGGGAACCTGTGTACCAAATTTGAGAAAGATCCATGCAGTAGTTCCTGAGAAATCGCGATAACAAGGTTTCATGGAGAAATCCAAGATGGCCGCCTTGTGGCCATATTGGATTTTCGAATCGGACCAGAAAAGGTATCTTGCACAACTAGACCCCAGGAGGAACCTGTGTACTAAATTTGAGAAAGATCCATCCAGTAGTTCCTAAGAAATCGCGATAACAAGAATTGTATACGGACGGACGATGGACGAAAAGCGATTTGAACAGCCCATCTGGTGATGGTGGGCTAAAAAAGTCTTATGATTAAACGAATCCCCCAGTTCGACATGCGACATTTCGGCACATAATGAAGAGTACGACATTTCGACACACGACATTTCGGCACTTTTTTTACGAGACAAATATTATTAAAAATTACGATTTTCTCATCTTTTTTTAACATATGTTTAACATATTAACATACCATGATACCATTTTAAGAGTTACCAAGTTGTAATTTTTTGGCTGCGAATATCTGCGACATTTCTGCAACTTAATGTTGTAAATTTGTCATAAAGCAAAAAGCATTATATAAATATTCTATAAAAACCTCACCGATCAATCGTCATCAACCTTAATAATCATACAGTAATCTACAACTTGGTAACACTTAAAACGCTCTGTTTATATATGTTAATCACATGTTAAAAAAAATAATGTGAAAATCTTTATTTTTAGCTTAACTTTGTCTGACAAAAACGGGTGCCGAAATGTCGTACCTTTCACTTCTTCGCGAAATGTCGCGTGCCAAAATGTCACTTGCCGAGAAAAACGAAGAAAGAAAGGAGGAAACACAAAATACGGCAGGTAAGGCCAGTGAATTTGTTAGCGGCTCTGAGCACCGACTAGCCCTGTTGGGATAATTTCGAATTCGATCGTGGAAAGTACGTTCATATGCATGATGCCGGTTGATGTTCACGTTATTTTATCACCGAAACAAAATATTAATTGTCTCCATACGTTGTTCGCTTGTCCAGTATGTCATACAAGCTACGTTGTTTCTGGCTTTATGCGGTCCATACCCTGCCTTGTGTTTCGAACAATACACGGCATAACGAGCTATGTTTAAACCAAGAGCTCAATAGCGCGTTTCATCTTGTATCACCTGAACATATTTTTATGCTGGTCTTAAGTATATCTCATCGGATATACAATATACTTTTCATATGCTCTCTGTGAGCGACATTTTAGTGACATTTATTTTAAGCGCTCGGAGTAGAGAGTTTTTCAGATTTTTTTCCTTTTCTTTTTGTGTCCCTTGTCCTCAAAATAAGTCGGTGTTAGCATTTATGGCCAGTTGTGAAAAACTACCAGCGCCATCTGTATTATTGCAGAAGTAAAGCTAGTGGTATCTTTGCTTTTAAATTATGAATGTAGATGGCGCTACTGTTGCAATGAATAATTATATGGGCTACGAATATGTCTAGCTTTAACTTTACTGTACATATATTTTTCTAATTCAGCATCGCAGAAAAACCCTATCGATTGCGTTTTCAAGATAAAAGGCTTTGGAAAGAACTAAAAATACACTTCATTGTAGAGTGATTTTATTCACCAAAAATCGCTCTGAACGCGTCTCAGGGGATCTAGACCACAGGAGCTTCCGGGACCCAGGCAGCCTGTCGACACTCGTCTGAAGTGCTTTGAGGTATTAGCTTCCCGGTCTCGTAAGGCCGTACGACTTTCAATTTGCTTCCGCCGAACATACGGAGGCGGTCTCTTCAATACCGTCTACACCTCAAAGGTGTTTATTTATCCTTAGCTCAACAGAAATTTCGATTCACGGTCTCCATTACAGTCAGGATATTGCCGTTGTGGTTTTAGGCATTGAATAACAATTCAGATAATTATACGAATTTTAGCTACGACAATTCTCTGCAATACCAGCACTGGGACGTTGATATAAAAATGGCTTCGGTATTATATACGGTCCAGATTGGAGCTTACTACTGTTGAAGGGCATTATAGCCCTTTAACAGGAATTGACGGTAATCACGCCATGTGAGTAGATTGCATTCCAATATTGTAATATGGTTATTTTTTTAAAATGAATATTCAGGCTACATATGTTAAAACGGACGGATAATATTGCATCAACAGCACATGTAGCCCTACACCCAGAGTAGAATATATTAATTTGACTAGACGATTCATGTATTTTTTTAATTACTTTTTTGCATTTTGTATTTTTGTGATTATAATCTGCTATTTCTATGTTAAAACAACATGTCTATGATTATCTAATGGTTCCATCTGTAGATATTTCATTACAATTGAACATTAAAATTAATCCTTGTTTCCATGTAAGAAATGTCTTATTTCAAGTTACTTTAAATTCAATTTGCTAAGTTATTTTGGGGAAATTGGCTCCGGTAACTGCATATGCTTAGTTCCAACAGACCCTATGGGGCCTTTTTTATTCACGCGCCATTCTGAACGTATTAGTTCAAGAATTCAAATACATGTAAGACCGCTGTTACATGTAACACGCACGTTCGGCTGACTGTTAGTGGTACCTGTAACTATTTTCCCCGAAAGTCGTTCATTCCGAATTCAACAATATTTGCCAAACTAAGATCAATTGAGTTGATAATGGAATAAAATATATCACATTAGGTTGTAGTTATGTTAGCACTGAACAATATTTCACTAATTTAGTGACAAGAAACTTAACAAAATGCCAAACTATACCCAAATCTGCACCCTTAAATTAAATATAGTTAAAAGTATTAATCACAATGGACAAACATCAATAAAGATTCAGACAACAAAAAGCTAACACATTGCTGCTCTTAATTATTCCTCATATGTCAACAAAATGCATGTACATGCTAAAACGTATATTACAAATTGTTAATAGAAGAAGAAATACATATTAAAAATGAAGATGGGGCGTTGAAGGAATTACGGAGCTTTTGAATTTGGAAGTATATAGCTACCATGGAAAGATAGATATTCAACAGTATAATAAATGATATAGCGGTGCTTGTGGGATGCGGGGCTGGTGTATCGTTTTTACCTACACGTACATATAGCGATCAATATAATAGACTTTATATATAATACAAATTCAGATAACAATAAATAATGCGATCAAGGATTGGCAAGGAGATAGCAATTAGGACGAACCGAATAACCAAGGTTTGACGCGAGGATATCGGCTCAAGCCGGGGAAAAACATGTGCATTACTTTCTCTTTTCTTCTAATTATGTAGCTTAACTTCAACATCTAGTTACACGTGAAAGCAATTTGCTGCCCTTCCAAACGTTAGAGAATTCGGCATTGAATTATCGGATCCTTTATCAGAGCCCACGGAGATTGCGTTATCAGATTGGATAATGCGATCATCACGTGACTGTATTATTGCGCCGTCGTTTTGCAGGCAACGATGGAACGATGACAAACAAAGAAGGAAAAAAATGCAATGGTTTTCTGTAATATGAACGACTTTGTTCACTGTCGAACGAACCAATGCGTTGAATGATTTTTCCAATTACAAGCGTCTAGTCCGTCATTCATAATTCAGCCGTCGTCCATTAGAGAATATCCCATAATTCAAAGACCTATTCCATATAACAGTATTTGCAACAAATTCAAAAAGACAATTCCACGAAAATCAAAACGATGGGTGTAGAAAGAAGTGGGTTTTTTTAGCCGATTTAAAAGAACGAATTCAGAGCTACAACCATTATTGTACAGGTGTGGCTTAATCGGATTGTATACATTATTATTGCCTTCTGGCCATAACATGTGAATCGGTCAGATCCGTCTGTCTCGATCCCTGCTATTTCCAGTTACTATAACAGCTTCAGACCAAACGCAAACAAATGCCCCATATGGTTTACGCGCGATGCGTGTTTACCGTTATATTGTTATAGCTGCTGGTCAGTTCTAGACCTGATGTAGGCATCTACGGTGGTGCCTAAGGTCACAGCATGCATATTTCTTCACCGCTGTCTGAACAAGACAAAATTAACTCTAAGATGGGGGTAGGGGTATTTATGAACGTTTATATTTTTTATTCTTGCACTAAACTTTCTGTAACTTCCCATACCTGACCTCTGAATGACGTTCTATTATATAACGTAATTTAAGTTACGCCTTTTACGTTTTTAACGTGATGATGACGTCATAACTTGGAGGATAAATTTTTCCTCGATTTTTTTTAGAAATGAGGCTCGATTTTTTGTTTTACAGTTGCAAAAACTCTTTTTGCATTCTGCCTGATTTGTATTTGTGAAAGATAATCCTCTCTTCGTTAATTCTGGACCTGGTGTAACCATCTAATATGCACTTCATGGATGCAACATAAACATGTTTGACGGCACCAGAGCATGAGAAACATGAAGCCGAAATAGGGGCACGGGTGATTACGTTCTAATATTTCATTTCTCCCCGACCCTAGCGCAATAAAATTTAACACATATTGAGTCTGTGCACGGATCATTCAGAAAAAGCAATCCGATTCCGATTATTTTCAATATTGGTGTCACTATGTCGTTATTATCACCATGGAAGTATTTTATTTTCTGGACCTTTTGTTGTAATTTTCCAACGGTGTATTGTTACCCTGTTAGCTTTTGCTTGATATGTGTATTCAAGACCACGAATGCATGGCTTACTTGGAACGGGGTGTTGACGTCTACGGTAATGAGTACGGTCGCATGGTGCCTTCTCCCAATGCTCTCTGACTAACACAAAAACAAAAAAGGGAATGGGGGTAGGGGTGATTATGCTTCGATATCTTCTTCACACTTGGGTCTAGAGAGCTCAAGCTTTTAATGTTACGTTTGATTATGGTATGTGTTTAATATGTTTCACACATGTTAAACTCTGCTCGACTTAGGTTAAGGATTATCAATTATAAACCAAGAACGGGTCTATATAAAGTTGCCGCTTGCATTTTTTAACTCCATCAGTATAATGTCGAAATTATGGACATACAGAAAGAAGATGGATTCAACTTTTCTAGTATCACCAATGTTTCGATATCTAATTAGGGAGCACCAGTTAATTTGCTAGATGAAATGAATGAATGTTACATGAAATGAAAGGAACGGATTCAGGTTAGAAAGTATTGAGAGAAGACGAAAGGCAGATCCCATCAAACTATTTTCAAATATGATGGATGAAATGAGACAAAATGCATTGAAGCAACAGAAACCCGTGCCCACCCAACGTGTATAATCCAAAGACCTAATTCGTATAACATTCACGTCAAAGAAAAATGTGGATGGTCGAAATTGAAAATGTGTACCTCAGTTCATATAAATTAATTCGATAAATATATCTCATTCGAAAATGGATACTTGTCAGTTTCTTTGGTTCCATTCTTGAAGCTAGATATACATTATGAGAACGTTTTATTACATTGTGATGCTTAAGTGATATTGACAAACAAAAACAAACATTCCAATGCCTTCCTCTTGTATAAAAGGTAATTGAAGAAAAATACGAAAAGAAAGATCCATTACATATGAATTTGTCAATACAATAGTTATATCACTAGCAAGTGTCAAATTCGATATCAAGATTCAATAATCAGCCGCAGTCCATAAATAATTTCCGCTTCAATAATCGCAATAATACGACCTATTTCGTATGAAAGTTAGCCTATATTCCAATGTGTATGAAATAAATACAAGAAAAACAGTTTTCAATGATGTTAGCAAGACATAATGATGTGCTATACATAAACTCCGAAATCACTGATCATTATTCTTTATCCAAATGAACTCCAAGTCGTGTCCAGAGTATGTCATGCTCTGAATGCGATGTTCATTTGAACACTATGTGAAACACATGATATCCAAATAACCCCCAATCTTAATAAATTAATATCCTAACAATGCTTCCCAATCGTATATGTCGCTATATAGAATATTGAGTATTACAATTGAATTTGGTGTTCTGCGCGCCCTTACCCTGAATATTTAATAGCATTATGTCATCATGGTCACATCTGGACTAGTCCACTTGCAGTCGGTGAGGGGAGATAGGGTCAAAGTGTCCGTTTACCCTAATGTTTACGCCAAAGACTAGCCCATATATCTACCACGTATTATGGTGCCACAATGTCGGGACCGCGGAAACATGAAAAGACACCCCGCCAGCACGGCGTCTAAGTCGACTGAGCCAACCAAAAATTCTCTATCATTAATGTTCCCTTCAAAGCAATATGAAGTGTTCCCAGGATTGGTTGTCACTTACTAGTATTTATTTATTTTTATTTATTTATTTATTTATTGACTTCGACATGATGCCTGGGTAGGTCGCACAGGTGCAGCACCTATAGGACGCAACCTCCCTATAACAAATAAACTAACAATACAATTTAGAACTATACAATAAGTAAAAATATAAAGATATATAAACATGGAATCACGTGTCGGCTTCTTCATCGTAACCGAGACCGCGAACAATGGCACTTGATGACCCAAGAACAAGGATCTTCAGATAAAAAATTACTTATAAAGAAATCATGGTAAAAACGATGTATATAGGTCTTAAAACAATTGACAGACGAATATGAAAACGGGTTAAAGGATATACACTTTCAAATATAGTAAATTCGATTAAAATAGGAGTGTCTAAAAGTTTCTGTCTTAAAACGTGGCATTCTCATTAAAAATTCACCATCAGTTCTAAATGAAATAAAATTGTTTACATTAAGATCATATTCACCAAAACAACATTTGACCACAAATAAAATATCATTCACTTCTCGTCTGTAAGATAGGGACAATAAATTTAAAATCTCGAGTCGTTCTTTGTATGGCATTTCCCGACTCTGGCTGTATCCTAAAATAAACTTCGTCGCCCGTCTCTGCACGCCTTCAATCTGAAGGAGAGAACTTTTGTTGTGGACGCTTCAAGCTACGGAGGCGTATTCCAGTGTACTGCGTACAAGGCTTATATATAAAAGGCGTTTCGTTTTAACAGAAGCACCTGTACCGCATGTTCTTTTAACCAACCCTAACATTCGGTTGGCTTTAGCTACAATAACATTAGTGTGTTCGGACCAAGAGAGAGTGGAGTTGGCAACAATACCAAGGGCGTTCATT
>JAVTVY010019954.1:0-78105 GCA_036873755.1 Hanleya hanleyi | reverse complement strand
GAGTTAATATATTGTCAATTTAGCGTAGATTCGTAATTCTGTTTTACCTCGTCGAGATGGCAGAGAAGACAATATATTGTCTAATTAGCACTTTGATAATCTCATCTAAATTGCATAGATTAGCACTTCATGGAAAGTTAATATATTGTATATTTAACGTAGATTCGCAAATCTGTTTTACCTCGACGAGATTGCAGAGAAGACAATATATTGTCTAATTAGCACTTTGATAATCTCATCTAAATTGCATAGATTCGCACTTCAGGGAAAGTTAAGATATTGTATATTTAGCGTAGATTCGCAAATCTGTTTTACCTCGTCGAGATTGCAGAGAAGACAATATATTGTCTAAATAGCACTTTGATAATCTCATCTAAATTGCATAGATTCGCACTTTATGGAAGTTAATATATTGTCTATTTAGCGTAGATTCGCAAATGTGTTTTAACTTCGGCGAAATTTCCCAGAAGACAATATATTGTCTAATTAGCACTTTGATAATCTCATCTAAATTGCATAGATTCGCACTGCATGGTAAGGTAATATATCGTCTATTTAGCGTAGATTCGCAAATCGATTTGTCATTCGCTTTATTGTCACATCAGGGAGAGTTAATATATTGTCTATTTAGCGTAGATTCGCAAATGTGTTTACCTCGTCGAGATGGCAGAGAAGACAATATATTGTCTAATTAGCACTTTGATAATCTCATCTAAATTGCATAGATTCGCACTTGACGGAGAGTTAATATATTGTCTATTTAGCGTAGATTCGCAAATGTGTTTACCTCGTGGAGATGGCAGAGAAGACAATACATTGTCTAATCAGCACTTTGATAATCTCATCTAAATTGCATAGATTTGCACTTCATGGAGAGTTAATATATTGTATATTCAGCGTAGATTCGCAAATCTGTTTTACTTCATCGAGATTGCAGAGAAGACAATATATTGTCTAATTAGTACTTTGATAATCTCATCTAAATTGCATAGATTCGCACTTCAGGGAAAGTTAATATATTGTATATTTAGCGTAGATTCGCAAATCTGTTTTAACTCGTCGAGATTGCAGAGAAGACAATATATTGTCTAAATAGCACTTTGATAATCTCATCTAAATTGCCTAGATTCGCACTTCATGGAAAGTTAATATATTGTATATTTAGCGTAGATTCGCAAATCTGTTTTACTTCATCGAGATTGCAGAGAAGACAATATATTGTCTAATTAGCACTTTGATAATCTCATCTAAATTGCATAGATTCGCACTTCAGGGAAATTTAATATATTGTATATTTAGCGTAGATTCGCAAATCTGTTTTACCTCATCGAGATGGCAGAGAAGACAATATATTGTCTAATTAGCACTTTGATAATCTCATCTAAATTGCATAGATTCGCACTTCAGGGAGAGTTAATATATTGTCTATTTAGCGTAGATTCGCAAATGTGTTTACCTCGTCGAAATGGCAGAGAAGAGAATATATTGTCTAATTAGCACTTTGATAATCTCATCTAAATTGCATAGATTCGCACTTCAGGGAAATTTAATATATTGTATATTTAGCGTAGATTCGCAAATCTGTTTCACCTCGTCGAGATGGCAGAGAAGACAATATATTGTCTAATTAGCACTTTGATAATCTCATCTAAATTGCATAGATTCGCACTCCATGGAGAGTTAATATGTTGTCAATTTAGCGTAGATTCGCAATTCTGTTTTACCTCGTCGAGATGGCAGAGAAGACAATATATTGTCTAATTAGCACTTTGATAATCTCATCTAAATTGCATAGATTCGCACTTCATGGAAAGTTAATATATTGTATATTTAGCGTAGATTCGCAAATCTGTTTTACCTCGACGAGATTGCAGAGAAGACAATATATTGTCTAATTAGCACTTTGATAATCTCATCTAAATTGCATAGATTCGCACTTCAGGGAAAGTTAATATATTGTATATTTAGCGTAGATTCGCAAATCTGTTTTACCTCGTCGAGATTGCAGAGAAGACAATATATTGTCTAAATAGCACTTTGATAATCTCATCTAAATTGCATAGATTCGCACTTCATGGAAAGTTAATATATTGTCTATTTAGCGTAGATTCGCAAATGTGTTTTAACTTCGGCGAAATTCCCAGAAGACAATATATTGTCTAATTAGCACTTTGATAATCTCATCTAAATTGCATAGATTCGCACTGCATGGTAAGGTAATATATCGTCTATTTAGCGTAGATTCGCAAATCGATTTGTCATTCACTTTATTGTCACATCAGGGAGAGTTAATATATTGTCTATTTAGCGTAGATTCTCAAATGTGTTTACCTCGTCGAGATGGCAGAGAAGGCAATATATTGTCTAATTAGCACTTTGATAATCTCATCTAAATTGCATAGATTCGCACTTCACGGAGAGTTAATATATTGTCTATTTAGCGTAGATTCGCAAATGTGTTTACCTCGTGGAGATGGCAGAGAAGACAATATATTGTCTAATTAGCACTTTGATAATCTCATCTAAATTGCATAGATTCGCACTTCAGGGAAAGTTAATATATTGTATATTTAGCGTAGATTCGCAAATCTGTTTTACCTCGTCGAGATTGCAGAGAAGACAATATATTGTCTAATTAGCACTTTGATAATCTCATCTAAATTGCATAGATTCGCACTTCAGGGAAATTTAATATATTGTATATTTAGCGTAGATTCGCAAATCTGTTTTACCTCGTCGCACGGCAGAGAAGACAATATATTGTCTAATTAGCACTTTGATAATCTCATCTAAATTGCATAGATTCGCACTTCATGGAAAGTTAATATATTGTCTATTTAGCGTAGATTCGCAAATCGATTTGTCATTCACTTTATTGTCACATCAGGGAGAGTTAATATATTGTCTATTTAGCGTAGATTCGCAAATGTGTTTACCTCGTCGAGATGGCAGAGAAGACAATATATTGTCTAATTAGCACTTTGATAATCCCGTCTAAATTGCATAGATTCGCACTTCAGGGAAAGTTAATATATTGTATATTTAGCTTAGATTCGCAAATGTGTTTACCTCGTGGAGATGGCAGAGAAGACAATATATTGTCTAATTAGCACTTTGATAATCTCATCTAAATTGCATAGATTCGCACTCCATGGAGAGTTAATATATTGTCAATTTAGCGTAGATTCGCAATTCTGTTTTAGCTCGTCGAGATGGCAGAGAAGACAATATATTGTCTAAATTTTATTCGTACACATATTTTGTTGAATAGGAAGCAATATATTGTCTAATTAGAGCATTGGTAATGTGATGTAAATTGCAAATATCCGCAATTGAAGAAGACTTAATATACTTTCTATTTAACATATATTCACAAAGCGGTTTAACCCTATCGATCATGCTTCATTCTCTATTGTTGAACCCAGAAATGATATGTTGTTAATATAACAATAATACATGTATTATCTATGCAGCAGTAAATCCTTAACAAGTAAATTGAATGTGGATATCCCTTCTTTGTTGAACCTAGAAATGCCATATTGTTACAATCACTATAAAACCATTAAGTGAACAATTCTCGTGAGAACCAAATGGCATTCGACACTAGGGGTTGCGTCAAAATGATAAAAGGTCGACAATAATTTGATGATATTCCGTGCAGATTTTAGCAACTATCTCCCTAAAAAGAACTATATAGTCATCTGTGAGTCCGTGGTTTTAAAATTTGCAGTGCTATCGCGAAAGGCGGCGAATGTCCTCTCGGACTTACAGAAATGATAATGACAATGTCGCTCATGACAATGCTTCACCTTTGATTGTTGAACCTAGAAATGGCATATTGTTACCATGAAAACAATTCGAAGAAAGGGCGTTAATCACGAAAGCTGAAAACCTGGACTCTCTCTCTGGTATATTGTTTAACGATAATCTTTGCTCCATGCTACATGTAATGCTACATTATTATCTTCGCAATGAATATATCATGTCATAAGTA
The DNA here is from genome assembly GCA_036873755.1 of Hanleya hanleyi. Classification (NCBI taxonomy): domain Eukaryota; kingdom Metazoa; phylum Mollusca; class Polyplacophora; order Lepidopleurida; family Hanleyidae; genus Hanleya; species Hanleya hanleyi. The sequence goes on along the minus strand of JAVTVY010019954.1, from coordinate 74,111 downwards.
CATGTAATTTGGATCACCTTCTTCCACAAAAAATGATATTAGATACCTGTGCATTGCGTTTACGTGATAAAATGATATCATTATATCTTGTACGATTTATCACATCATTCGCACTGACATTTTCTTCCTCCGAAGGGTGGCGCTATAGTCATGTCTTTGTGTCTTCAATGGGTGGTATTGGGTCCATCGACATTAGGAACACAAGAAGCTGCTTCACCGAAGAATCAGAACGGCCATATGTTGTTAATACATGTAATAAGCCAGTAATTAAAATTGTTGTTATGAAACACTCTTGTCGATTAACAGCGATACATACACAAATATTGTGTACGGGATACAAAAGTTGTTATCCATAAAATAGCCTTTTATTATATGTGGCATCAGGTCGTTTCGTCACGCGATATTCCGGCAAGCTACATTTCGGTAAGCGACATTTCATCACGCGACTTTGACATGTGAAAATGTCGCGTGCCGCAATGTCGTACTCTTCACTTTGTGCCGAAATGTTGCATGCCGAAATCTCGTATATGCCGAGATGTCGCGTGCCGAAATGTCGCGGATTTGTTATATATTCGACTTTTTACTGGAGATATATGTGTCACTTGAGGAGAGATTTGGAGTGTTTGATTCATACTTTTACTTCATTACCAGAAACTGAAATAGAATATGTTGTATCTTCTATCGACAATGTACAAAGAAAGTTAAAACCTGGCATGGAGATATCCAAACCATAGTTTATTAGGTCTACACTCATATAATTTGCGTTTCGATAGAAAAAACTCGGTAAAACAAAAGCCCGCTGCAACTGATATTTTCGATCATGGTCACATATGCTTTATTTCTTGTCCATGGACGCATTTCTGTGTTTGATGATATACCAGAGAGAAAAGGTAAATCTGTATCGGTGATTCTGCGGACGTTATATTTAAACTGGCCAAGCCATTGAAATGACTTTTCGGTACATTGAGTGTTGACTTCGTATGTTTTGACGATTTTTTCTAACTTGGGAGTGAAATCTTTCTGTTTATGGACGGCTTCGCAGAAAGTGATCAGAGCGGATATGCCTATTATGCCTCCGTTCGGCAAATCTGGTAAATCACTCGTTTGGGAACGATGATAAGCATAAGTATGTATCAATCTCAGTAAGGTCAGATATAATATCACGGAATACATGTATTATATCTAAATTCAGCCCTATATAAATCCCGTGCGAGTTGAAACTACTATTGTTAGCCTATCAGATGGATAGCTGGTTGTAACTATTTCAAAATCACGCCCACAGTAATTACACGCGGTAGCTCGTGGTCTAATATATAAACATTGTCCCGAAACAGTTTCCAAATAAGGCATCATTTCCCGGCAGGGCCCGTAAACATGAACGAGTTTACTCCCGCCGAAAAATCTGGCTTTGTTAGGGGTAGAAAATATCAAAAGATTGTGCCGTGCGAATATGTTAATCTCATTGGAGTAAACGTCAATTATTGTCAGAGCGAAAAGGTTGAAATGGTCGTGATTGCCTGATTTTGAGATCTTACATTGAACACTTTCATCACTCCAATCTGTGTCTCCTCCCGATTTATACCTCCATAATTAGTTTAAAGTCAGCATCAAGAATAATTAGCTTTATTATACAGAATCTACATGAATGGTTGATACATGCGATTCAACTGGCTGATTTTGGTGAGCTATGTAGCATAATTAGAATACTAAAAACAAACTTGTTTTCTAAACTTCAATTTTTTTTCATCGTTAGTCATAGTTTCACGCAATATATTGCCTAGTATGTGTGTGTCTTCCTATTTCTGTCCTCTTAGTGCCCAATATACTGATAATTCCTGTGTAGCACCAGTGACATGATTGAAGACAAGTGTTAGGAAAAGATTATTATTCGGAATGTCTGCATTTATTGTACGCATTATAAAGGGTTTTGTCAATGGAGACTCTGTTGAAATCAAATTCTATAGTCATTGGCGATCTTGATTTTCAGATATTTCCCCAAGTGAAAATGTGCCTTTCCGTTAGAATGACCCCCACAGTGCTATTTAGACAATATATTGTGAAGCCGGCGTGTGAAATTGAATCTACGAATCTAAAAACAGATTTACGAATCAACGCTAAATATATATACAATATAATGTTCACTTTCCCCACAGTGCTATTTGGACAATATATTGTGAAGCCGGCGTATGAAATTGAATCTGCGAATCTACGCTAAATAGACAATATATTAAGTATGAAGGAAGTGCGAATCGATGCACTTTAGATGCGATTATCAAAGTGCTAATTAGACAATATATTGTCTTCTCTGCAATCTCGACGAGGTAAAACAGATTTGCGAATCTACGCTAAATATACAATATATTAACTTTCCCCGAAGTGCGAATCTATGCAATTTAGATGAGATTATCAAATTGCTAATTAGACAATATATTGTCTTCTCTGCAATCTCGACGAGGTAAAACAGATTTGCGAATCTACGCTAAATAGACAATATATTAACTCTCCCTGAAGTGCGAATCTATGCAATTTAGATGAGATTATCAAAGTGCTAATTAGACAATATATTGTTTCTTTCTGGGGAACAAGAGCTCCAAGTCCCAGCATCGCACATATGTATATAGTCTACATTTTATGCAAACCATTCGTGTATTTCGAAAAGGAAAACGCCGACATTCTCGGTATGAGCAAACTGAGAAGAATGGAATGTGCTCGCGTGAAGCTTTCTCGCGATGACAGGTTAAGGAGAGAGATATTCAGCGTTTTACGTCATGTTACATTGTACGTCACAGGTTATGTTGACTTTGGTCCATGGAAGATGAGCGTTATCCGCTTTAAAGTCGAACGATATTCTCACTCACCCGAATCAGTCGGTGTACCTCCATTCGCAACTTCTCGGGGATCTCCGGTTTGAGATGTCCCCTTCGTAGATTTCCGCTCGGGAGTTCCGAACGGGTGTAACTCGTGTGAGGGAGGATACTCGAACAGTGTCGATCATTCCGTCAGCAAGTTTACTCTGCTGCATAATCTGGTAGTGGGATGAATTCTCATTCAATATTTACGTTCAGTTGAATCGATGCAGGGGGCATATTGCGGTCAGTGGATTTGTTCGGGGAGAAACAGAATATATTGTATAATTAGCATCTCGTTCTAAATAGCAAAGTATCCTAGAAAATATCTGCAAATTAGCAGCTTTGCTAATTAGATTCTAAATAGATGCGAGAGAATATAAGCCAATCGCGCACCTTAATGCGATTTTTGCAGAAAAATACGATCGGAAGTTGTAATAATTCAATCACCCCCGATTTTCAGAAGATCCCGTTTGTAATAATTCGATCACCCGCCAAATGTGCCTACCGTTGACGCGTATCATTGACACTGAAAAAATACAGTGCGAGACATGATAGAAACATATATACAGCATCATTACCAAGACGTATGTCGGGCGAAACAACTTTAGACCTAGAAAAAGGACTTAATTAACAGGACCAAAAATAATTAAGTGGGTTTCATGATAAAATAAGACGAATGCACTTCCGGATGACGGAGAATAGTCTGTTGTTTACCTCACAGGCCTCCTGCTGAAGTTGGTCAAACAGAGATCGCGTTTGATAACAGTGTTATTCAGCTCATGCTTGAGTATTCACAAACTCCAATTAGCTGCATTGTATTGAATCACACCTTCCATGAATATAATTTAAAACAGCTTGCTTGTATGCCGATTAGGTTTCACAAATACTGGTATTGAAAACTGGTCACTTGCTGATTCATTCCACAAAATGCCATTGTTGTTTGCCCGGCTTTGTTTGGATAATTCCGTGGATTAAACAACATATCCGATTATTCTGCCTCAGTCTACCTTAGGATCACAATCTTGATTGATTGCTGAACCGGGGATGTTCATGCGATATGATTTACACCTTCGATGATAAACTTCATTCACTAAGTTCACGATATACCAAAGCGGTGATCTTTGTCCCGCTGGGCTTTGTACATCTGTACTTTTAGACTCGACGAGCCAGGTTATCAGCGACTTTGACTTTTCAGAAGTTCCCATTTGAACCCCTTTTCGCTGGCAATTTCCCATGCAGTTGGTGAAGCCAAGCAAAGATAAACCCCTTCTTCACAAGGGTGTAGACAACGGGGGGCTTGGGGGGGCTGAAGCCCCCCCAAATTTTGACGGCCGGCAAAAAAAAAACAAAAAAAAACAAAACAAAAACAACAACAACAAACAAACGAAAAAAAGAAAGAAAGAAAGAAAAAGAAAGCTAACATAACATAGAAGATCACGTATATTATTCAATTAATACAGGAGAAGTAAACTTGTTACCGCCAATGCATACCAATAGGCCTAAAATAAGATTGCAATTGATCAGTGACCTAAGCCATAGATTGACGATTTCGGGCTCAAATTTTTTGCGATCGTCTCCGAGAATGGAATAGTGTGCTCCAATTTCAATCAAATTCCGCCTATTTGGGCGAAAAACATCAAAACTTCAGTTGAGCATAATTTTTCGTAAATTTTTCACTATTAAGTTGTTTTGTTTTTCAATTGAGATCCCGGTCATTTGCTCAGTATTTCTTTATTCACAAACAAGAGATACAAACTTTCAACTACTTTTCATATAGGAACTCTAGAAATAAACCTAGTGTCTGTCCCAGATAATAAATTCCAGACGTTTTCGGTGATATTTAGGAGACATTTATCGTACAACATTGACAATTCCCTCAGTATATAAACTGAAAAACATTAATTTTATTCCTGTCTTTCATTAGAATCTGTTGAGAATTGACGAAAATCACCGATACTATGTTATTTTGGGGCCACCATGACTTTGATCTGCCATTGTTATAACATGCAGGCCTGACGTTATGACGTCAAAAATATAACTCACAAATCTCCCATCTAATTTTTGTTTTCGCGATTTATGGAGAACCACTGGAAGGATTTTGGTGATACTTTGGAATAAATTTAGTATTTTTATCTACTGTGTGAAGTTTCAATGCTGTCCGATAAACAATCTAGCCTTAGAAATACGGAAATAGCCGAACGTGAGATTGGTTCGATAAATTGTCCCAACCTGTAACCATCTCGGTCATCTATACGCGGTAAGACTGCCCCTGGGATCGTGTGTATCCATTTACAGCCTACTTTCGGCAACTGTAGGAGGGAATTTCCAGAAATCAATACCACGTGACTTCGTCAGCCAATCAGCAAAAGTCTACCGACGTAACCCGCCATTTTCGAATCATGTGATGTCCTACTTGTTTAAAATTACAGATCTACCACACCTCTTGTATGATACGAAAGTTATTCATACCTATATATTTTGTAAGCTCAGGAAATATCTGTTTCAGAAGTGGAATGAATACCTGTAATTCATCAGATTTCTCGAGTCGGGTCTCCGCCGGATGAAGGCCGAACAGAATCCGGTAAAACACCGGATATCGCTCCGCGATAATGGAGACACACGATTCGCAAGCCATCTTACGGATGGCGAAGTGTACGCAAATGAAATTGTCCGAGACATATCGCCGAAAACGTCTAAGATATATCATCCGGGACAGACAGTACACCTGAAGTCACTGTTTAGTAACTGGTGTAAGTATGATAAATATGAATAAGTGTTCCTACTCTTCCAAGAAAGGATCACTAAGCTAACATTTTTGATAAGTCTGACAACTGCAGGTAGAAAATAGCCCAGTTATCATCGATTAACAATATTTCCTATATGTTAAAAAGATAGCAAAGGCAACCCGATAAAAGAACCAGAGCTCATGTGCTCAGCCGCACGTCAATGCAGCCATTCCTCTGCTATCGGGCAGGATAGTATTGTCTAAGGATTAACAAATAGTGCAAACCTGAGACTGAATGATCATTTCAGCATGTATATCATTGCAGTGATCGTCATTGTTATGAGACATTTTGGCATAAATCAAAGTTCAGTTGTTACAATGTTATACTGCTCAGATGCTCCCAGAGAGTGCCAATTTACCATCAAGTTTCAAAAAAAATTCTTAATCTGCGAGGGAGGATAGCCCCCTCTCAGACTCTCCCCTTCTCAAGCCCCCCCAAACCTGACAACTTGTCTACGCCCTTGCTTCACCCCAGATGAGCGACTTGCCCATTAATATGTAAATAGGGTCTGAATTACCAGTGATTTTCTGAGACGGCTGGCAATATTACTATGGAGGTGAAGCTGACATCCCTAATATTCTGACTTGGACAAATCGACTTGGAAGTGTCCAGTTTGTGTTGTCTGGCACAAGGCCAAAACTCAAGTTGAGAGTTCCAGCCAAGTGAGAAAAAAAGGAAGTTCTTTGATCTTGGATTGAGACCGTGACATTTAAGACTACACGAAACCACATTCCAGGCATGAGTTATCCAGTCCATTATTATTCAAATTACCCAGAGCTAGGGTTAGCCCAAATTGTTTACAATATGCCAACAAGGCAGAGTGTGGGGCCAGGTTTGATTGTACAACCCTTAATTGACAGACTGGCTTGTCTCATTTCAAAGCTGTGATGAATTTTGTTGATAATGGCCCAGTCTAAACTCTTGTATACAAATTGAAGAGCCCAAATATTCTGAATGGTTTCCACGTCATTGTCAGAAGGCTATATTCACTGCAATGAATTAATGAAGTGACGTCTAAAAGAAAATAACATTTGTGTGCGTGTGTGTTCATTTCATTTCCCTGCATCACATTATTGCTGAAATGAAACAAAGCAATACATTTGTCCCGTTCGCACAAACTATTATCACAGCGGGGATCAACTGGGATGAACAGATTTCAACAGAGACTGTGTGCACAAAGAGGCTCAATGGGAGATATTCAGAGGGGGACCAGCATCCATGTCTATTGACGTCTCTCCATAGCTCAAATGAAATACTCAACGACTCCCTTTTTGCAGTCAAAACGTATGGGAGAGATCTTGCAAATCTGAAGAAATTAAATAATGGCTCCCTCGACATACGAGTTGCCCACAAAGTACTACAACGCGGAAGCCGTCATAGGGACAAGTAGAGGAAAACTTAATATTTATCCTTCCATATCATCTGTTTATTAAAGAAAATGACAGACATCGGAAATACCACTTAAATTGCCGTTAAATTATGTTCTAATAATCTGGGACAATATTCGTCCCAGAAATGATCCAGTAGGTGCATGGCAAGTGGACGGGCATTTTCGCCTTCAACCTCCTGCTAATGAGAACCCAGGTAGTGAATTCTGATCATAGTTCTATCATTTGGAGAATTCGCAATAACAAAAACTGAACCTTTAGTGTTTTATTTCTGTGTCAATGCATATCGTTATTCACGATTTTGTTATACAGCAAAGTTCGTTGATTACAAGTGTGTCATGCTACAAATTATAACCAAGTAGCATTCTCCCAAATAATATTCACGTATTGACCAATTAAGGGAATAGGTCAAGGTGTTTTATTTGATATACAGCGAAGGAAACTTAACAAGCACTCCATAAAGTGTCGTGTGCAGAAAACCGTGGGATCAACGTGTATATTTCCCCCCGACGCGATCAAGTTAGGATAAAATTATGAGTCCCATGTGTATACATTTTCCGTCATGCTGAGAAAAAAACTCAAAAAACTTTTGCGGCTACCGGTATGACAAAACAACTATTCTGAACCGAATATTGCATCTCTGATATTTTGTGAAAAGTATTGTATGATTTGATTGGCATGTAGTAAAGTTTTGCGTGGATACACCACACGTCTTCTGTATTTTACTTAGAACACGTTTCCATTCATGACCGAGATGACCTAAATCGAGGACGCACGTAGGCCTAACATGAAGAGGCAGTGACAACATGCGCGAGTATAGTGTAACTGGTGAACTGACGATTTATCGATAAAAGCGTTGTTTTACATATCCGATCATAAGTTTCCGAAAAATCGTTGGTGCAGGCCAGCTATCATAATAATATTTACTATAATTTATCTTTTGGAGCCGCGTTTGGAAGCAACAGCGTGTTACGGCAACAGCAACAACATCACACAAATTACTAAAACTTCGATCACCCGCATTTTTCGGGATTTGTCACTTTCAATGATTTGCAATAAATCGATCACCCCTATTTTTTATCACCTCAAATATCACTTCCGGTGATCGAATTATTAGGGGAATTACCGTACCTCATAAAATTTGATAGATATATTGCAAGATCCAGGTGAAAAGCACCAGCAGATTTCACTAACCTTCAACCCTAATCAGTTTCCCAGCACATTTCAAATTTGGTTATAAATATCAACTGCGCTTTAAAAATCTCATTATAAATATGACAACCTTTATCCACGGATATTATTCGTTGCAGGAATAAAGGTGGCAATGGACCTAGTCCTCCCTTTAGGGCCATGCTTTTCAAGTTTAGATGCTTAATATACTTCAGTATTGAGTTGCGGACACCATAGAATAAGGTATAATGCACATTAATATTAAAGACTTCACATAAATTAGCATAAGAACAGAGCCATTGTCAATCATATCAGAAATGTACATAATGCCATGACTATCTCAAACATTATAAAAAATAGTTCTGTTACCAATTTTGAGGTTCTCATTGAACCAGATCAGCTGGTCAAATACTTTCAACATATTTTTAAACATGGAGGCTATACGAAAAGTCTACATAGGCCAATACATCCTTCCAATACATCCTTCCAAAATCTATTTTGGGTGGTCTGTATTTTTTGTTTAACGTAATCCGGACCAAATGTCCAAACACTCTCCAGGGTATCGGTCATTAAAGTCAATCACTGAGTTTTGTTTTTGAAAATACACCTAATCCAAGACAGTTTCAAAGATTTTCTAAAGGATGTTAGAGGTATCATATTCTGATTTCAATCCACCACATTTGATGGACTGGCTGCTGTTTTCCTAGCTACCTTGTTTGCTTTATTATCCCAAATGAAGCTGAAAAGTAATCTTTCGCAGTCTTCCAAGAATTGATTAGATGGATTTGGGAGTGACAAAAATAAGGGAGTCAATTTGGGCACAAGAACAGATTTAATTATACATGTAGCTATTTTTCCGAATGGACTAAGATTTCTTCTCCTGCCTTCACAAAGCAATAGTTGTTCAGATATCTAAGTTTCTTAGTGTAATTATCATCAACCATTCTTTCCAAGTCCAGGTTAAAGTTTATAGCTAAAACACGAAAGAGGCTTTCAAACGGGATAAATTCAAATCGGAACACGTTAGGATATTACTTGTCCTCAGCCTTACGAAAACATGGTACAAGTCTTCTATATATTAACTTTTAGGTCAGAAATATCAGCTTAAAATTGGTGAGTATCTATAGCCTCGCGTAGCGATTCCTCAGAGCCATCTAGCAGAAGAGCTGAGTGATTGGCATGCTGTAATAGTTTGTATTCATTTTGTATAACTACGCCCTTAATTTTACTATGTCTTCTGAACATAATGCCCAAAATCTCTGCACAGAGTAAGAAGAGATAGGGAGCTATTGGATCGCCCTGCTGCCATCCCCTAGTACCAGCTGCTGCAATGGACTCTTGTTGACATGTTACTATGGTGTCCATGACACTGGTAAAAGGTTATACTGGTAGCACACCTCTCTTGAGGTAGTGCACTGGGGTCACAGAGTTCATTGTTGGAGAAGTTACTTAGCCTCTTTGTTACTGTAGAGTCTCAGCACGAATATCCTATAGTTCGTTCTCGGTCCGTGGCGGCACTACCGTCTTTGAACCCGGGTTCTCGCGATTCGGGTCTTGCTATGGTATCCCAACTTGTAGGGAGATTTATACCCGAATTGGAACTTCATGCAAGTTTTGTCCAACTCTACCGTGTCCTGGGTCTATCCCAACAGGCAGCGGGGAGTGGTGAGATGAGCGCACCGTTGTCATGGTCCCCATATGGGGAGCACCATGTTGGGAAAGCCGCCTGCTGCTTGAAGTCAAGAAGCGTAGGTCGCGCAAATCGAAAGCTCTAGCCAAGACTTAGGACGCCCTATCTGAGACTCGTGTCTCCCATTCTGAACCGCCGTGTGCTCCTATTTCAGTTCTAGCCAATAGAGACACTCTGTTATATCCCACTTGGGACCCGATGGCAGACGGACCGTTTGGATAGGGAGACATCTGTGCTCGACAGGATGGCTAGGACCACCAGCCAAGCTGAGATTGAGGTCAATTGATCTACGGTCGACATGGACCCACGGGTCTGGGTTGTGGCATCTTACGGTGGCCGCAATTGCTCTGATGCTCGCAATCGTGCCTCATTTTAATCTGGAACATCCGGCATGGGCCGCAGAGGATGATGAGAGGCCCACAACTCCTTACGGTCGGATATATGTCCTCTTGGACTAGGTCGTTAGCCTATGCTGCCGAATTGTGTGGTGTCTCTTCAAAGCAGCAGGAACCCGTGAAGCGATCACTAACAGGACAGGCACCAGCCCGAGCTGCCTTTGTTAGAGGTTGATCCATTTGTGGATCAAGCAGTCAACATGCTCTTGGCGGTACCGCTGGGAAAAAGGAAGCATTTCCTACTGGTTGCACCATCCGGGTTCACTGAGCTCTTAGAGGCCATCCATCCGAAGTCACGCGGTTGGAGGTGGCCTCTAAGGTTGGACGGCAGTCTGCCTTCTTCCTGACTGGCCGTCAACATCGGAAGGATATACATCCAAACGATATGTTACGGTGCTCAGTTGAGGAAGAGCTCAAGGCAGCGGAGTGTTCGGCTTGGGTCGGGTCACGAACCTTCAGCCACCTCCTGCACAAGACGCATGCATCACACGTTGCTGCTCTGCAGTATACGGCTGACGACGCGATGTCACGTTTACACTCTATGGACGCGGAAGCTATTCCTCAACCTGTTGTGCTTCTGGCTGGCAATGGGGAACCACTATCGGTTCCTTAAGCACCCTCGGAGTTCTACCACTGTATGCAATTGGCTACTACAACAGGGTTGGACCTTCTGATGAGGGTGATAGCCAGGGTGCAGCTTGCCTGACAGAGACTCTTTCTTGCCGAGTCTCAACTGGGTAACAAAGACCACGCGCAGAACCTCTCTCGCCGAAGGACCCAAGGCTTATGCTGCTGAAGGTCGTGTCGATTCTTAGGAGCTTGAGTCTATGGTCAAGCAACACCAAACCCTTGCTAAGGGGAAGCGCAATGCCAGTGCTTCCAAGCCCGCTGAGACTTTCTGTGGCTCTTCAAAGCCAAAGAAAGCCAGAGTAGGCAACTGTGACAAAGGGAAGGGCAAGAAGGAGTCTGGGAACTCCTCTAAGTCTGATGGGTCAGAGTGCTCTCCCCCACTGCCCAGGATGCCAAATTTCCAGCTTAGCACGAGTTTGAGTGGTGCCCCCGCCAGGCGTGACGCCATTGGACGCCATTGTGTCGCTGCCAGGAACTGCTGATCGACGCCTGTCTAGCACACTTCATCTCACGGGGGAATCGGTATAGCGCAGACGGTCTAGTGAGGCAGATTGTTGCAGAAGGATATCGAATAGCTTGGAGCACTCCAAACCGCTCCAAACTGCTGACAGCTACCCCACTGGTTACCCCACTCCCTTGAGACCCTGTCCAATCCAAATCATATGGGACGAGATAGCTTCTCCCTCGCCAAAGGAGTTGTAAGAGAGGTGAAGGATCCAGCAACGGATCTGGGCTTCTACACCAGAATGTTTTTCGTGCCCAAGAAAACTGGGAGATGGCGATGGGCCCTCAAGCTACAGCTACTCAGCTGTTAGATTCGCATTGAGAGATTCAAGATGGAAACTCTGTACAGGCCAGCCTTTGGGTCGACATGTGCACCGAATTGATATATTTGAAGGACACGTACTTCCACGTACCGATACACTTGGACTACAAGTACATATGGTTTGCCATCGACAGCAAGATAATAGAATTCCAAGTATTGCCATTGGGAATTACATCTGTCCCTCTGTTTTTCACATGGTTAGTGGATGCCCTATCGGTTGTCCTGTGGAGGTGTGGCGTGCATATCAGCACCAACATCGACGATTGGTTGGACAAGGGACTGTCGGAAACGACGGTCACCTATGCAATCAGCTTGACACTATTCCATTCGCTCACAGTGGCTGGATTGTCAGCATATCCAAGTCAGCGCTGACCCCATCACAGTTGTTCATACATCTGGATGTTCAGTTCGATCTCCACATTGGGCGGGTTCAGCCATCGCCGGCTGCCCTTTATCTGCTGGAGGAGATGCTCGCAAAGTTTTTCACCTGCCATGCTCTCACAGCGAGAGAGTTCTTTCGACTTCAGGGTCGACTGGTCAGTCTGGAAGAAGTGGTCAACTACGGCCCATTTTGAGGCAGACCCAACCCAAACTAATGTACCTAATGTCATTCTGGAAACAGAGCATGGGTCATTTGAACCAACCAATCCTAATAGATATGAATCTACTATCAGCCCTCAGCTGGTGGCGGAACCGGGAAAACCTCCTCACGGCGCCCTGTTGCATCCACCAGAATGGAATCTAGTCCTTTTTCCAGATGCCTCCATGGATGGCTGGGGAGAACCTGGCATAAAGAATATCAATTGTGCAGGAAAACACTTGGCATATCATTCTCGTGGAGATGGGAGCTGTCACCCTAGCGTTGAAACTGTTTCTCTCATACTTTTGAGAGAAATTTGTTTGCTACGGTCGGACAGCTCAATGAACAAGCAGGAAGGGATCAGATCCCCACAGCTATGTTTCATGACCTGGGATTTATTCCAGTGGTGCATCACATACCAGGTGACACTGCAAGCAGAGCACATTCCGGAACATGCGTGGGGATTCTCTGTCTCGTCAACAGAGTGTTCATCGACTGAGTGGCAGCTGAACAACTTGGTACTCGGACAAGTCTTCGATCAGTGGTCGACCCCTCATGTAGATCTATTTGCCTTGAATGACAACAAAAAGCTCCTAATATATGTGAGCCTGTTTCTGGATCCAGCGGCACATGCCATGGATGCCTTAGCGGTTCCGTGGTCAGGACCATACTGATTCCAATGGTTCTCAGAAAGATCGAGATCGAGAATTGCCATGTCATTCTAATAGCTCCATTCTGCTGGCTGACACGATCGTGGTTCACAAGTTTCCTTGATGTAGTCATAGACTACCCACACAATCTGCTGGTTCATCCAGACCTCCTCACACAATGCCGGGGTGTCGAGTTCATGACAATCCAAAGATGTTCAAATTGACTGCCTGGAACCGTCATCGAGTCTCGACATCAGAGGGCTTTTTTCAACAAGCTGCCTCTCTCATGGCGCAATGTAGAAGGCCCTCCACCAGATGGGTAAATAACTCTAAACTCAGTCTGTTCTTGGAGTGGTGTGAGGGTGAGGAAACTGCTTCTTGCATGGAACCTCGAATTGGTCCTTAATGCACTTACGAGACCACCTTTCGAACCCATGGGTCAGACCGGCCTTAAGATCTTGACACTTAAGACTGTCTTTCCCGTCGTTGTGGCGTCCGCTCGGCAGAGATCTGAAATCCATGCTCCACTGAGCATGCTTACGATGCTTACGTTTTAAGGGAAAATTCTGCCACCTCAGCTGCGGGCTGACTTTGTTACATTAACAGAGATGATGAAACATAGCCCAAAGCCAATGGTTTTAGCTGATATAGGGAAATTTTCTCCTGACGATAAATTCTTGTGTCCATTGCGTGCAGTGAAGTACAATATCGAAGCTACCAAACACCTTCAAACTTCAGACAATCATTTGTGGATTACCCATTAGATCAATGAACACAAACCAGCTTCCAAGTTGGCCTGTACAGCTGCCTTGATTTTTGTTTTCGCGGTTGCCACTTCGGAAGAATTATTTAAGGAAGCTTCGCTTAGTGACATAATGGACGTTGCTCAGTGGGGATCTGAGTCTACTTTGATAAAGTATTATCTCTTGGATCCTTCAGCTAGCATTGAAATGGCTACTCTCACGAACAGGCTGAGCAATGGCGCCACACTCTTTCGGTACCTTCCGTTAGAAAGCACGTTTCAAGCACTGATGTCCAAAGGGACTCGTCTGATGCCGATGCAATCTCTGGGAATGGGCCGCTGCCGGTGTCAAGAAAGCATTATGTGAGTATTACAATTCGTCACATCGAATGTTTATTCTTTGTATATTGTTTTGAGAAATTAGGGTTTACCCTAGCAGATGATGCCACAAGAAAGCTCACCAAGGTGGTGCCCCCCTCAAGTTATGAGACAGTTAGTTAACAGAGAGGTCCGGGTTATACATATCACAATGATGGCCTGTGTGCCCTCAAAATTGATTCAGATATGTACCTTTTATGTCTTTGGTCAGCTGACCCGCCGAGGTTCCCACAAATTGTGAGGTTCCCCAACAGTATTGCATAATATTAATTATTATGCACAAGCTAAGTATAAGGTGTCTTGAGATGAAATGTGAAGGGTTTTTGTAACCCTCCCATTTTATGAAAGACTCTTATACCCTGCAGTCCCACCTCAAATTCACACTGTTAATCAAAGATGGGGGGAGTACATAAATGATATGACATGACATGCTATGCTTGAACAAAACTGAGGTCTAATTGGCGGTAATGTTTAGAGCGGTCAAGGTATGCCAGAATGTATGGAGGCCCTGGAGAGAGGTGTCCGAATTTCTGGAATTTTGGTGTACTGGGTTTAGAATTAACCCAACAGTATTGCATAATATTAATTACTGTGCACAAGGTAAGTATGAGGGTCTTTCATAAAATGGGGGTTTACAAAAACCCTTCACTTGTAATACTGTATAACAGCTAGAAAACCTGGAGAAAATGTATATTCTAGTTCTTCTGTGTGAATGTTGCAGGTATTGTTTACCAATCTGGCTGCGTTATAAACTGATCTTCTTCCTTCCTTGCTCTAGTGGCAGTCTATCTTGCAGAAAAATGCTAACTGAATCTCCCCAGGGACAATGGGAACATGATAAATTGTACCCAAAAATGCATTTTTAGCTCATCTGGGCCAAAGGCCCGATGGGCTTATGTCATCGCCTGACTGTCCGTCGTCCGTCGTCCATCGTGCGTCGTCCGTCGTGCGTCGTGCGTCGTCCGTTGTGCGTAAACATCTTCTTCTCTGAAACCGCTTGGCCGATTAAGCTGAAACTTGGCATGCATGTTCCCCCCAATGAGTACACCAGAATTGTTCATGCCGTGTCGATACGATTTTAAATATGGCCGCCATGGCGGCCATCTTGAATTTGCCATTGAAACATTGTTATCGCGATTTCTCAGGAACTGCTGCATAGATCTTTCTCAAATGTGGTACACAGGTTCCCCTTGGGGTCTAGTTGTGCAAGATACCTGTTGTGGTCTGATTCACAAATCCAATATGGCCACCAGGCGGCCATCTTGGATTTCCCCATGAAACATTGTTATTGCAATTTCTCAGGAACTACTTTGTGGATCTTCCTCAAATTTGGTACACAGGTTCCCCTTGGGGTCTAGTTGTGCAAGATACCTTTTCTGCTCTGATTCGAACATCCAATATGGCCACCAGGCGGCCATCTTGGATTTCCATATGAAACTTGTTATCGTGATTTATGAGGAAGTACTGCATGGATCTTTCTCAAATTTGATACACAGGTTCCCCTTAGTGTCTAGTTGTGCAAGATACTTTTGTGGTCTGATTCAGAAATCCAATATGGCCACCAGGTGGCCATCTTGGATTTCGAGATGAAACATTGTTATCTCGATTTCTCAGGAAGTACTGCATGGGTCTTTCTCAAATTTGGTACAGAGGTTCCCCTTGGGGTCTAGTTGTGCAAGATACAATTTGTGGTCTAATTGAAAAATCCAATATGGCCACAAGGCGGCCATCTTGAATTTGCCAGTGAAATCTTGTCATCATTATTTTTCGTTAACTACTGCATGGATCTTTCTCAAATTTGGTACACAGGTTCCTCTTGGGGGTCTAGTTGTGCAAGATACCTTTTCTGCTCTGATTCGAACATCCAATATGGCCACCAGGCGGCCATCTTGGATTTCCCTATGAAACTTCGTTATCGTGATTTATCAGGAAGAACCGCATGGATCTTTCTCAAATTTGATACACCAGGTTCCCCTTGGGGTCTAGTTGCGCAAGATACAATTTGCGGTCTGATTGAAAAATCCAATATGATCACCAGGCGGCCATCTTGGATTTCCAGATGAAACATTATCGCGATTTCTCAGGAACTACTGCATGGATCGTTCTCAAATTTGGTACAGAGGTTCCCCTTGGGGTCTAGTTGCGCAAGATACAATTTGTAGTCTGATTGAAAAATCCAATATGGCTACCAGGCGGCCATCTTGGATTTCCAGATGAAACATTGTTATTGTGATTTCTCAGGAACTACTGCATGGATCTTTCTCAATTTTGGTACAGAGGTTGCCCTTGGGGTCTAGATGTGCAGGATACCATATATGGTCTGATTGAAAAATCAATCTTGGATTTCCCCATGAAATTTTGCTATCGTGAATTCTTAGGATATTACTGCATGGATGTTGATACACAGATTCCCCTTGTGGTCCAGTTGTGCAAGATACCTTTTTTTGGTTCATTTCGAAAATCCAATATTGCCGCATCTTGAATTTCCCATGAAACTTTATCATAAAATCTCAGGAAATAACTGCATGGATCATGGATTGTTCAGGGGGGACAACACAAGTTAGAAACTCATCTATTGCAGTTCTTTAGTAAAAATTTCTCACAGCTACTTTCTCCAGTTACAGACAGATGACCTACAGTGCCGTGGCACTATCTTTTACATCTTCGCAGACAGATGGGGGTATGTCTTGGTTAGGCCATACCTCACCAGAAATGTCCTGTTACATCTCATTGCCATCGTAACAACCCAGTCGCACATATTTCGTACTCGACATGTCTCCCCCTGGTGCATATACCCACAAAATATTGGAATCGTAGCTAAGGTTAAAAACTGTCCGATGTACTGTCCGGACACGAAGTGGACAGATGGACGAACGACTGCAATCACATAATAAAAATTGGTTCTGGTTATTGCTTATACAGCTTACTGACAATCACACATTATATTTTGGTATAATTGCCTTTATTCCGTAACCTTCAATTACAATCATGAATTTGCAGCTTGACCTCCTGTGAAATCGACTATGTTGCCATTTTGTTCAGGGGAGACAACGCAAGTTAGAAACTCATCTATTGCAGTTCTTCAGTAAAAATTTCTTGCAGCCACTTTCTCCAGTTATAGCCAGATGAGCGCTACAGTGCCGTGGCACTATCTTTTCGAACCGGCATGGGTTCGAGCCCAGCTGGTCCAGGTGTGAAAGTTTGTCAGTTGCTTGCCGACGGGCTTCCTCCACCTCCACCAACCAAACTGACTGTCACCATATGAGTGAAACAACCTTGAGTGTGACATTAAGCCAAATCTCCTCCCCCTCAAATTGTAACCATTGTTCCCTTTCTGTTGGGGGATAACCATTTTCCAGATAATAAATTGGAAATGTACTAAACAGCTAAGTAATAGATTAATTTGTTAGATGAAACGTTTTATTTTAACATTGCTTGTGTTTCTTGAGGGTTCTCATAAAACTTTCTTTCTTTTTTTTTAATAGCGACAGTCTTTCGTTTTTCACGAAATTTGAGCCTCCATAGCACTCCTGGACCGCCATGCGTCATACGTCGGCAATTTGGAAAATAAAACATTTTGTTCGATGTGATATGTAGAGGAGAGTTCTTGACTATTTGTTGTAATATTAATATTTATTGTAACGTTATGAACCTACTGATTATTCATTGAAAGATTTTAACATTTGGACTAACCGAACTGCCGTAGCTGTTGATTGATTTTTGATGGTAATTGCAGTAATTATGGATCAATCGCATTCGCCCAGGCATTTTACTGTGCATGCATGAATAAGGGGAGATAATCGAGATACTGGATCAATTATATGAGCACACGTCTTGTTTATCGGGTCGAAAATGGCAAAATTACAGAATGAATGCAAAATATTCTGGATTGCTTAACATTTGTACAGAGGAGGGGTATGATGAAACTACCCCTAACCTGGAATAAATTCCATTTGTAGTATTAAAAACCAGCACCAGATTGCGTGATCCGCTTCTACTAAAATTGATCCGTTAGTGTCTTGATTCGGTCCACCAAAGGAAATGCTATTTTTTTCAAAGCTATAAAGCTTAGTTATTTTAATGTTGATTAATATCAAAGATGGTATTTTGTCCTAGAAAATGAGACCACCTGGGCCTGGAAACTCCAAGCAGAACCAGAGCTATAACGCTTTATCTAGTGATCCCTTACTGTTGCACTAACTGTTTACATGTACCATGCCATGAGACATCACTTGGAATTGGGGGCCCTCAGTGGCCGAGTGGTCTGAGGCGCTTCGTTGGTGACTGCTAGCCTCACACCGCTGAACCGGCATGGGTTCAAGCCCAGCTGGTCCATGTGTGAAAGTTTGTCAGTTACTTGCCGACGGCCGGTTGTTTTCTCCGGGTACTCGGGCTTCCTCGCCGGCCGGCCAATCAAACCATCACCATATGAGTGAAACACCCTTGAGTGTGACATTAAGCCCAATCCCCCCCACCAATTGGGATTGTGCAGGCCTTCAAGTGCCTCCTATTTTTCCCTATATCTTTGGCTCATTCCTATATTTTACTCAAAACCTCCTACATGTATATTTCCTATATTTTGACTTTTTTTTTCATGAAAACTTTCATCAATGCTCTGTAATGAGTCAAATGTAGTACAGACCTGTGTTACACTCCTTTATTTCCTATATTCAGAATATTCCCATATTTCTCCTATATTTTTGCAAATTTCCTCCTATATTTTCACTGTGAGCCACTTGCAGGCCTGTTGTGCTCGCCTACTTTCGCTTGCAGATGGCACCACCTGGTGGCAAAATCAGAATTTGTTTCCAGGCAATAACTTGAGAACCGCTCACCGGATTTTTCACAAATTTGGTATTCATATACCTTGCGGTGAGATGTCGCTTGGAAATGCATTTCTCCCACTTGCAGTTACAAATGGCACCACATGGTGGCAAAAGCCAAAATTATTTTCCAGACAATAACTTGAAAATGCTCATCGGATTCTTCTCAGACTTGGTATGCATATATCATGCCATCAGATGTCGCTTGGGATTTTGTGTCACTTGCACTATGCATGTAGCGTCGCTTGGTGGCAAAGTTCCAAATTCTTTGGCAGTAACTTGAGAACCACTCATCGGATGCTTCTCAAATGTGAGATGTATATACCATGCCATGAGATGTTGCTTGAGATTGCATAAACACCAACATGTGCCTAGTGGCACAATCTAAATTGTGTTTCCGGTCAATTACTTGAGGATCCCTTACGTCTACAGGTGGCACCAGTTCATTTTTGGCCATTTCTGTAAACCAACTTTGAACTTTGCCACCACCATATGCCATCTGTTGGCAAATGAGATTATGGGGAGTATCATGAACATGCTTGAAAAATATATAACAAAGAATCTCCACCATTCTCATACCTGCTAATACCTCATGAGTCAAAACAGTAACTCTCATTTCTGTCTGCATGAAAAGAATTATTTGCATCTTGTCTTTTTCTCATTTCAGGCTTTCGGAGGCTTAGTTGTTGCAGTTGTGGTCAAATATGCTGACAACATCCTGAAGGGCTTTGCTGCTTCCCTGTCTATTGTATTATCCACAATATTGTCAACTTATATAATTGGTGACTTCACTCCAACAAAGTAAGTTCATTGCTCACAGTATAATATTATATTGATATATACGAACTTCCTCGAATAAAATTAGACGCCTTTATCAGGGTAGAGGAGATTTTCTGACATCATACACTGCATTTTATGGAAACTGATGAGATATCAAAGTTAATTAATACACAGTAATAAATACGATCACTACGACCACAGCGAAGCGGTCCGCCATTTTGGATTCTCCGTGAAAGTCAGCGCGATATTTAATTCGAACACTCGTGTTTTTCTAGAATTCGCTCAACAAATAATTCGAAAGTAGCCAATTTTTGGAGTGCTGAGTTTCATCACTACATCGCGAATTAATAGGGAAATTACCGTAAGCAAACTGACAGTTGTTCAAATGAGGACCAGGTTCAAAAAAGAAGACATTATCCTATTTCTTCTAATTTTTCGAACAGCATTTTTAGACTTAGAAGCAGAAAAAACCCATCGTTATGTGAGGGTAAATATTGTGGCATGGATATGTATTCTTCCTCAGAACTGAAAAGATAGCTGGTGAAATTTGTAGAATGTTAGCAGAATTTATCTGAGATGTCTGAGGTTAAGTTTTGCTGTCTGAATAATTAGAACAGATAGGGTATTTAGACTGTTCCTCAGGGAAGTGAATAGACAATCTCACGATAATAGGGAGCGTTAGGGCATATATGTGTTCCCGTGGACACACTCTACTTTTATATCATTATGTAATTTGAAATAATATGAGCAAACGTAGCTCATGTGATTATGTTTGCAAGCTCATTGGCATTTGTGAAGAACATGCTGTCACTCACATCATGGATTCTCTCTCTACACATACCAATATATATCTTGTATTTCAGGTATTTCTTCGCGGGTGCAAGTGCAGTAATGGGTGCCACAGTACTATATGGGTCAGAGTGGAAAGGCTACGACTTCAAGAGATGACGTCTACTGCCTAGTACTGCTCGGTCTTTCCCACTTAATGATCTTAAGGTAGTCTAGAACACTAATATACATGCTACGGTTTGTTGCTGCTTGTGTGAGCTAATGGTTCGTTGATATGGCCTGTAGGTGGTTTGACTCAGATATATTTATTTTTAGATACTTCCCTGAAATTATAAACTCGGAAAGAATGTGGAAGAATGTTAATTTTTATTTTGAGATATTTCCCATATTTTTGACAGAATATTACATGTCATATTCCGAGATGCTTGAATGTGTTGCTGTTCATTCGGTCGACACTTCAGGCTTTATTCTCCAGTCCTTTATACAGCTGAGACCCTGGGTCTGGACCGATTATTGTCCACTCCTCAGACATGGCTTTTGTCTGCATTCTTTTGTGATCCTTACCTGAAGAATGGACTGTTTATTCTGACTGTCCTGTATTAATGCTATAATAATGGACATGGACATGTCATGAACACCAGTACCCTGATTATATTCAGCATATTTTCAAGTTCAAAGTTGTCAAAATGTTTATTCAGGGAGAAGACATCCCCATAATACCTCATTTGTTGGACAGGATCTGGTGGTTTTGTTCGGTTCATAAGATGATAAAAATGTAAATACCACTTCTACACATACCTGCTATGAAAATATTTCCGTGCAGTATGCTAACACATGAAAATAGTAATGAACGCGGACTTCAAGGGAAAAGATGCAACTACAAAAGTGTTGAAATTGGTGTTTTCATGACCCAGAACCGGAACCTGTCCAGTGAGAGCAGAACGAGATTGTAATGTCTGCTCCCTGAATTTAAGAAAGCATATTTATCCTTACTTTAAATAATTTTTTTGAGAGATCTGCAAACCCTGGGAGTCCACGTAGACATAACGTCTTAAAATGACATGTAAAATAATATAAGATGATAAAAATGTAAATACCACTTCTAACATACCTCACAGAATATTTCAATAGAGTTTTATATTCTTCATTTTGCACATTATGTAGTTGAAGGCCAGTTTAACAGGATGAGATATATAAAGAGTGATGTATTATGTGTTTATCTTGACTGCCTAGATCAGGCAATGGGGTGGGAATCTCAACTCAGGACTAGGCCCGTGTTATCACTGCACATGTGATGTGTCCTTTCAAGTTGTCTGATGAATCACAACTAAATGATCTACATCGTATTATATATTTAACATATTTTGGGATTTTTTTATAAATATTGTTTTGGTAGAGATTTGATGCTGTGCATCACCTTGACCACAGTCCCACGTCTGTCTTTTAATGCAAGAGAATCTCAGCTGTATGGTTGAAACTGTTTTTTTTTAATAAACTACATCCTCTAATAATCCAGTCACCTTATTAGGTTACAATCACCACAAATTTTATGGACAAAATTAGTCATTCTAATAAATATGATTATCCTTGAATATCATCTAAATACTGAAGAAATAATGGATTATTGGCATGATTTTGGATCAGGTCTGTTCCATTTAAAAAGGTATGGGAGGGGAGGAAGGCACTCAATATATTATTCTATGGGTCATGGGAGGGAAATTCCCTTCAATCCATGTCACAACATTGGGAAGGCCAATAAAATTTCTATGGGTGGTGGGGTATCATTCAAAGCTGCCTTCCGCCCCTCCCATACCTTTTTAAATGGAACAGCCCTCATATTGTCAAATTTTTGTTTTAAAACATTCGATCTTTCCCAGGAGTTTTCTGATGAAAATTCTGTGATTGAATTATTGGAAGAATTATCATACACATGAAGCATTTTGAAACAAGTTGACTCTATCTATATATAGTCTTCAAACTCATTGATTCTGCAATAGACCTCCCGATAATGGGATATTTTAGCTGTAGGAGGTGCAAAATGATAGCATTGACCATGTGACATCACACCAAGGTTAGGCACCGGGTAGCGCTTGAACACTGACAATACCACAATTATATTGGAAAATAGATCTTATTTTTTTGCATTCGAAATATTACAAAACAAATACTCTGAAGAATAACTTTGCATAATGTTCACGTGGGCAAGGACTTTGTTTGGCACCTCATTATGCTCATATGGCTAAAAATTCCGATCTGAATCTTGGGATGTTTCTATTGTATTCAGCAAGCTGTTTAATAAGTTAGTCACAGGAAGTATAATGGTGAAACTTAAGGGTTTATTGAGGCATCTAATTATATGTAGTCACTCACAAACCATTTTTCAACTCCATTAAATGTCATATATATATATACATATATTTATATAGCATTGGGTTAGAAACATCGAGAAACCTATTTACATATGAGAAATTTTGGACAGAGCTGCATTACTGCAGAATTATTCTAGAAATGAACTTTTATTGTTTTAATTACACATTCATTTACACTGTATGCCTCTGTCTATTTTAGTGTCATTGTTCTACAAATGGATAACCTCATTGAATGTCACGTCATTCTCTGTATTGTGCAATGTCAATACTAGCGAAGTCTCCGAACTGTCACTGTAAGAGTAAGTTATCCTTGCCCACTAAA
Source organism: Hanleya hanleyi (assembly GCA_036873755.1). Taxonomy (NCBI): domain Eukaryota; kingdom Metazoa; phylum Mollusca; class Polyplacophora; order Lepidopleurida; family Hanleyidae; genus Hanleya; species Hanleya hanleyi. The sequence goes on along the minus strand of JAVTVY010019954.1, from coordinate 50,944 downwards.
GTAGAGGATGCTCGAGTCCTGTTGGGGGGGGTGGGGGAATATGTCACTCGATAACATTAAAACAGAAGGGGCATCATGAAAACAGTAAAATAAAGCGGTGGCATGACAGACCACCCTCGTGAATGTAATATTTCTGTAATGTTCAGTGATGTCATTATATCTGTAGCTTAATGTCCTTTGTTGAGATCGAGATGCTGTTGTTATATCTGATTGTTGCGCAATTTCATAGTTTGATTTTGTGGTGAGAGAGTTACACTGTATGGATTTTTGTGCTCCGTCTCGGTCGCTGAGTAGCAGATGGGGCAAGCACGCTTACTGTGACAGCTTGGAAACTCACAAATTGATTTGAGCCAGTCTAAATAGTTGTATTTGTGACCTCAAAAGTACACATATATATATGCATTATATCCCTAATTTTATATCCAAGCTCACCTGAAATATGGGTGTGATTTGATATTATTAGGCTTATAGGATTATTGGAATATTTACCGTTATCCCATTGAAGATTATTTTCCCCTACCAAGAGTATCAGACAATCATATCAATACATGTACTTGAAACTGCAGACTCTAGTATTTGAGTGAGTGAGCTAAGGTTTAAAGGTGAAATGCAAAGGCTTTCAAATTTGTTTTTTTGTTGTATTTTTTTATAGATTGAATAGTGATAGAAGTATGGGTCTATCTACTTCGCTTAGTTTAATTTGAAGCAGTTTTTCTGCTAGAAGCTTTAAAAAGTTGGTACTCCAAGCTCAGCTGAATTCCGATTTAGAAACCGGCATCTTTCCTTAATTATGACGTCCTGTCAGACCAGCCTCTCGAAGACTGAACGTTACAAGTATTGACGTCTGGCCAGGTTGTCTGATGTGACGTCACAAACCAGCGTCAAACAAGGGCAGATAAGCGATGTTGATTTCATTACTAAAAACGACCAGGCTTGAAATATCAAATTTGGAGCACTTTTCTAAAACTATACTAGGAGACAAGAGAAGTAAACAGACGGATAGTTCCGACATTAACTAACCAACAAAGAACATAAAAAGGGAAGTATGAAAACCTTTGCATTTCACCTCAAAAATCGATTTCAACAATATTTCGATCATATCGCGCTGGACCAGCAATGCACCACTCGGCCAAGTTGCGTTCCTGTTGCTTCAAAGACTAAAATATTTGATGAATTGATACCAGTTCATATTGTTTTATGTATTGGATTATTTTCAGGGCAATATCTCTTGAAGGAGTCTGAATAGGCTCATTAAATTTTCACTAAATGATATCTCCATAAAAAGTTCCATGGGCTTTGTTAATTTTCACCAATATCCAGAGCATTTGTGGGTTCGCTTGACCTGGATGTTGTTGACGGAAATAGCTGGAGACATTGGAATAACCTGTCATGGTGGAGAAGATCTCGAGTCTGTTCTTCTTCATTAACTTACATACCATCACATCTTATACCGAAGCGTCAGTATTGTCACATCATCGTCTCATTGCATGGAGTGCGATGTCGTGATTTCTCTGTGGAAAGACCAAATGCACTTTGGGGGACAACTGTCCCTGGTCGTGGAATATTTCACAAGCATACAGAATAGATTGGAAGAGTGCCAGGATTTAAGGTCCATGCACATGGAATTGGCCCCGAGCACATAGAAATAGATGGATGAACAAAGAACTTAGGTGCACGCATGGAGGAGTTCACTAGGTCTGAGATTGTGTTGTCAATCTCAATATGATGTCGCTGAAAAGATTTACATGTTTACCAACTTTACACAATCTCGGTAAACCAAGATGGTAAATCAGGGAAATGCCATCTAAACGTAATGCTATGAAAACTTTGTGCGAAATGTTCGCCAATATTCTATGAGATCCATAATAAGCCAATCACGACAATTTCTACCTTTTCTCTCTGGCAATGATTGACATTTAGTTCACGGAGATAAACATCTTTGCACGGCACAATCTTTTGATATTTTCTACCCCCTAACAAAGCCAGACTTTTTGGTGGGAGTAAACTCTTTGATCATGACGGTTTACCATGCACACTGTCTGAAAATGATGCCATATTAGGATATTGATTCAGAATATATATTGGAACATGTGCTACCATGTGTAATTACTGTGGGCGTGATTTTGAAATTGTTTCACCAAGCTAGCCGCCTGATTGGATAACAAATGTAGTTTCAAATTCGCACGGGATTTATATAGGGCTGCGGTCAGATATAATATTCCGTGATATCATATCTGAGTTTACGGAGATTGCAACTTTACACTGCACATGCATTATCCAGAATCTTGTTGAAATAATATGAGATATGAATAGTTTGAGAGCATTTATAGCCAACACGTAACTGATTTTAAACTGAACCTCCGGCCAAGTGAAATCTCCCCAAAGCTGTGGGATTATCTGGATGGTACAGTGATGGAATGACATATAAATCCAATCGAATCCATCAGCACAATTATTTTATGATCTCACACATAGCTCAAAATGTATATTTATTATAGTGATATGTTGACTGTGGTTGTGGGTAGTAGTAGAAAATTAGACAAGGTCTAATTTTTGTGGAGGGGATGGGGATGTTTTTTTGTGGGCATATTCTTTATTTTGTTATGGTAGCGAAATGAAATTTCTGCTCATGTTTTTTGTTCTTTGGAAAAGTGTACAACAGAAAATAATTACTGCAGGAGTAATGATGTGATGTTTGAGGAGGATTAAGACATGAAGCAATGATTATGATGATCAATGTTTTCCTGCCTTCATTTTATCCCCCCTAAATGGGCCCCAATTGCACAAATTGAACACATTGCGCTACTTCCCAGGGAATGCTATGTGAGCATGCCAAGTACCAGTGCTGAAATATAATGCCCTGTTCAATTATCCTTGTGGTAATGTAGGGTTCAGTTTATGATGTGGGCCCCAAATGGGCAAATGTAAGCCCATTCTGACATGCTCCACCTTATAGTCATGCGCTGATTGGTCCAGACCTCAAAAAACATACAGAGATTATCACACGATAATCTTCATTTGTTTGTTGTGATCTCTTTCATTCATGAGCCGGACTGGTGATCTCTCATTCTTGTGACGCAGTGCTACAAAGCTGAGCGAAGATTGGTTCGTTCAAGGTGCAGTGAGCAGAGTTCACACAGCTGCATCTCGTCAACGGACAGTATGCGCGAGCATAGCCTGCAAACCAGTCAAGAAATTCTCCCATCAACATGGGATAAGTTTGCAGAAAATTTGCCATTCTGCTTATTATAAGAGGAAATATTTATCAATGTGAATGTCAGAATGGAATTAATGACCTTAGTGAATATTATCATGTAATAATTTTTCGATGTTTAGTTTAGACTTCATCAAAAAACCTTGCGGCATAGCCGCTCTGTTTTTTCATTGACGATCTAAAACTAAACATCGAAAAATTATTACATGATAATATTCACTAAGGCGGTCATTAACTCCTAAATCAGCGTTATCCGCTGTGCAGTTGAGTACATAACATTTGATGGTACATACTGTGAAATAAAACACCACCTGTCCAGGTGACTTCTTCAAATGACTTCTTTAGTGGTTGAACCATGATAGAGAGGAACAGAAAACATGATAACCTTCTAGCATAAAGTATTGTGAAAGGAAGTGACAGTGTTCAGCGCACTATGATATATATGCATGCGGAGATGGGATTTCCAAATCTTGAATAAATGTAGGTGTTGAATCAATGTGACCTGTTACATTCTCATGTGTATAATAATGTCCGTCCATGAAGTTTTCATGCCGTTTGTATATTAACAGCTACCTACATGTAAATATATTATGGGAGGTATGGGAAGAAATTATTATCGGTAAGAGAGAAAGAGACCGAGAGAGAGAGAATTAAAGCAGATGGTTTGATAAGGCGGAATTTTGGCCAATGCGTGGTGCAGTTGAAATTGAAAATAAAAAATGTTCTAAAAATAATTGTTTTAATGTAATGACAAGAGAAAATATATGTACACAATTTGTGAAAGTTCTAGCTTGATTCAGGCGCGGCGGATTGACTTGAATATTGTGGGGGGCGGGGGCAGACGGGTGGGACAGGAAGGGGGTGGCCAAGTCCCTCAGACGGGCGCTCCTCCGGAGGAAAGTTTTGGATTTGATTTAATGCACTTTGGTGCTTCTGAGAACTTTGAAAGGGATAGCATATCTCGCAATAAAGCCACTTATAAGAGCTAAAAAAAACAACCAATCGGCGTTCTTCAATGAAATTTCCCCCACGTTGCTTCGAAAATTATTCGCCGATGATATTTGTCAACTATACCCAACCACCCAAGTGAAAAGTTAAAGTGTGAACACAACTTTAGCTTTGTAAACACAAACTATTGATGGACATTGTGCTGTTCGTTGATTAGACAGAACGAACTTCATGGAGAAGTTGAGACATGATCTCATATTTCAGTGTTTCAAATGCAAACACGGTCAATACTTGGTTCTTCTGAAGTTGTGATCAGGGGGACTTGGGTACTCCCCCAGACAATTTTGGAATTTCAGACGGGTTCTCTACACATATCTGACCCATTACAATATCATGTCAGTTACAATTATTGGAGGGGGGAAGGGGGGGGGGGGCGCAAAGTGGTCCTTGGCCCGCCTCTTTTCATATTGGGGGCGGGCTGCCACTGGCCGCCACGCCTGTGATTGCATTATGATTATTATGACATGGAATTGAAATCTGTAGCGTGTGCTATTTCATGAAAAAATCTGTCTAAATCGAGTCATTCAAACACACATTTGAACATGAAGGACCCCTTGGAACAACAAGATTATCCAGCAGTGGAGATTTTATACCACCACACATCACCAGGTCAAATGGCTCAATGGGGGTTTGAAAGACTCAATTTGGACCTTTTTTTCACAAAAAGCACATGCTGCGGATTTCAATTTCATGTCATATCTATAATCATAACGCAATCAAGCTAGAACTTTCACATATTGTGTACATATATTTTCTCTTGCCATACATTAAAACACAATTATTTTTAGGACATTTTATTTTTTTTTATTTCAACCGCATCACATATAGGCCAAAATGTCGCCTTATTGTACCATCTCATCTAGAAAGAGAGGAAGTTAAAGTTTATGTATGAAGTGTTATAATTTTACATAATTTTGTAAATAGTGAAACTTCATGATGTGCTCTAAATATGTCAAACTTCAGAATGTGCTGACAGGATATGATCTTAGATGCTCTCATTGCAGCTATCAACTATTGCTGTGTATATTCATGTGTATAATAATGTGCTTGTAAATAATAGCTCGTTATAATATGTACTTGAGGGCCTCAATGGAGAACAGTCTTTGGCTGATTGTGTAACCCTCGTTAAATAAAGCATTTATTATATTATGCTGGTGTTATTACATCTTGATAGTGGTATGGTAATCCCTGTAATAATGCAATCACCGGAAGTGAAATATCCCATCATAAATGTCGGGGTGATCAAATTTATTTGAAGAGGAAGGTCACAAAATCCATTCTTTCTTGGTTATTTTAGAAGGTAATCAAATTTATTAGAACAGCCAATTGAAGTTTGTCCACAAAGTTGAGGGCAATTGCATTTTGATAGGAGGATTGCAGGCCTTTCATTTTTGACGGGGCTGATTGTATCTTTTAACCTTAAATGGAAGGTCTGGATTGAATTATTAGATGGAGAGAGAGAGAGAGCGAGAATTAAGGTTTAATGTCGTGATGGATTACCTACCGTACATTACATCTTGATAGGTAAAGATTGAAAAATCATGTGTTAAATAATATAGACATCCCTTGTCCAGTGCTGTATTATGACCAGACTGTCTTCACAGATATGTATAAATATTGTTTATGTATGTAATTGTGAATATTCACATTTTCTGGAGGCCGACTTTTCCTCCTATACTATCTATATTCAAAAAAGAAATCAGACTTCAGTAATTTATGATAGATATTCTACTGTTACTACATGTAAATGTAATCTGTTAAGATTTGTCTATCCTTACTGATCAATATTTATTACCACAGTGTGTTACTAATACGAAATGAACTGTTTTGGGAGAGAGATTAATTTTAACATGTTTGATGGTTTCGCATTTAATTATCTTTATTTGGTATTGGTCTAGACTAGTATAGAGGCATGTTTGTCACAAGGGTAAATTAAGCTCAATGGTGGGTTGATTTTATGCAATTTGCTATGGTACTTGAAAAATTATATATTGGTGAAATATAAACTTTGTTAAAATATTTCATTGTTGACTTATGTTTCAATTAACTTTTCACTCGAAGCATACCATAATTAATTAATGGTTACAATTGTTGACAACATGACTTATCAGTTCCAAAAATCATTTGACCATGCGAACAACTCTATTTTTATTTATTTTTGAGATTATAGGTAATAGTTATTGCCAGAAACAGGGGTTCAAGATGAATGAACGCTTGACCCTGTTCGAGTTGTGCATCTTCCGTGAACTGGTTGGGGTGCCCAATGCATGGGCTCGTATAATCATTCAGCTCGGTCCCCGAAGTCGAGGGCGATAACTTACACAATGGATGTATCGTGTCCTGCAAGAGATTGTTTTTCATGAATAATTCGGTTTGATACAGGATTTGCAGGTGTAAATGCAATCACATTTGTAAACGTGTATCTGCCAACGTTCTGCAAACATATTATCAGAGACGCAAGACTCCCTTTACATGACTAATTGAATAATATATATCTTCACATATGTTCTGACTACCGGAGGCTGAACTCAAAGGTTGTGTGTATGATGTGTACCCTCTAACTCGAATAGAGGAATCACTGGATCTTATGGTGGGAGCAACCTACTTAAAATCTGCATACAATCGAATAGAAATCGATTAAAGTTTTAAGCCGAAGACAGCCTTTACCACTCCATTTGGGTTATTTGAATTTAACCGCATGCTGTTTGGACTCACCAATGACATTTCAGTGACTTATGACGTTCATTTTCCAAAATGATCTGATGGAGAGACTTTGTCTTCTTCTTTTATTGTTTGGTCGACATATATTCCTGAACACCTGAGATGGCTCAAATTCGCACAGAGCAAACTCCCAGATCATGGTCTGAAGGTCTAATTTGGGAAGTATAGATTTTTCAAGAAAGTAGTTTATTTCCTCAGACACGTATCTCTCTCATCTGCACACGTCCAGGTAATCCCTAAGATCCTTCAGAAGGGTTTACCTGGACCTTTTTGGTGATTCGGATGAGTTCTCGAGTCGTTACACAATCTTTTACATTTCATTCCACGTAGTTGCTTTGAATTAGAGCGTCGTTATCTGAAGCATGCGGTTATCGCTTTGACAAACGATGTCGATTTCAAAGGTCTGGCGGCGATGAAATTCAAACCAGTCAAAACTCAAACCTCGCTGCGGATTGGCCTAATGAGCTGCTTCAGCGCGCTTACTGATTGGTTCGGGTTAGTGGAAACCCCTCGAGCTATTTATATCCAGAAATGATATCGGTAACTAACCAAGCCAGTGTATGGATCGTAACATATCGATTGATACGCTGGCTTGCGAGGATGGATCTCTCTGGAATAAGTACTGATCCGGACAAAACCCAGGTAGTGGCAGACTGGCCTGTACGCTAAAACATCTCCACTCGTTTCTTGGATTTGCATCCTATTATAGACGTTTTGCGGAGAAGTTGATACAATCACAATGCTGTTTTATGACCTGATCAGCAAATGTGGAGTACTGAAAGGCAGAAAACAGAGGTCAGACAAGAATTGTAGTATTGTAGAACTTTGGAATAAGCACTTGATTGCCTGAAAAGAAAACTTGTCAGCCTGCCGATGTTGGCATTTGTCCTGGAAGTGGACGCCAGTAATAAGGGTTTGGGTGCCGTTTAGGTCAGATACAGAATGGTAAGCTTTGTGTGATAGCTTATGCTTCATGAGGACGCGGGCATCCAGAACGGAAGGCCGGATACTCTAGCAAAAGCATTTGAACTTTTAGGCAGTATGCGGTAAGTTTAGATCCTGCCTGCTCAGAACCAGTTTTGTTGTATTCACCGACAATAATCGTATGTGATGACCAAGAGCAAAGTTCCTGCAATAGAGCCGAGATGGATTAACAACCTCGCAAGTTTTTATTTCGCCTTCCACTATCAACCAGGTTAACAGAATGTGAGTATGGATACTCTTTCGCCTCTTCCTGGTGATATCTCTATGAATGATGACGTTACAGAAGCCTGGGACATCCTAGAGGCACAGATGACCAGCATCCTCTCGGCTAGCTCATTGACACCAGAGCTGCAAGAGGTTGCATTACATGCAAGCTGTATACTATTGAATATGATACAGGCGAGTGACCAAGAAGCATCCGAGTCAACTGGAATACAAGCATCTAGTCTGCCATTCATAATTCAGCCGTCGTCCATTAAAGAATATCCATGTCCATAATCCAAAGACCTATTCCATATCCATATAACAGTATTAGCACCAAATTCAAAAAGACAATCATAGTATACATAAACATAGGCTAGTTTCCTGCAAGAGAGAAGCAGTCAACAGTTTTCAATGATGCCGACAAGACCTCGTGATGTTCCAAAAATATCAAATCTGTATCGCTGATCACTATTCTTAATCCATAATAATCGTTGTAAAGTTGTTATCTAGAGTGATGTATCTCAGTCACGCTTTGATTGTGACTGTTCATATGAGCACCATGAGGATCTTGAAGTACATGGGTTCATATGGCCCCTAGCCCCAGGTTAAGCAGAATTAGACACAAGTTACGAAACGTAACACCATAGATCTTGCACGCTACGTTCGTATTTTGCTATCAGCATGTATCGCCAAATTTGAGAAACTTTGAGTGAAGGCGCTTGGTGGAATAGCCCTGTTTTATAAGCTTCTGCAACAATGTTTTGTGATGTTGATTAAAATCGTCACATTTAATACAGGATCTAGCAAATGCTACTAGGCGAGATATGTATACGCCATATGCAGGTCCCACTGGAATATTGCTGTCCAGAAAGGGATAATTTACGATGTCGAAATTGTAATCATCTCTTTTGTCATAAAGTCGACGAGAGAGAATGCCCGCTTCATTTTTGTAGAGATATAGATCTAAATATGATGTCCCTGTAGGGCTATCTGTAGTTTCCTTCAAATCTAGTGAAGGTGGATATATATCCTTCACTGCGTCATTTATATAGCGATTATCCACAGCGAGAAGATCGTCTATGTAGCGTTTGGTGAATGAGAAGGAACGGGCTTTGAATGGATCGGTTTTTGAAAGTGCCTGCATATAGTCCTATTCATAAGAGAACAGATACAGGTCAGCCAACAGGGGTGCACAATTAGTACCCATTGGAATACCTATATGCTGCTGATATATTGTGTTGCCAAATTTCACTTAGATATTTTTAATGAGAAATTCAAGCAACTCTATAAACAAAGGAACATCCCATGAATGACATCTTTTGTATGTAATAGAGCTAAAGAATGCTTTATGGCTTCCGACATTAATATATCTACGATCAGTTTTCTTGAACACAGATACTATTAAATTAACTTAGACGGTCAATGAGGTCCTGATGAGGGATTGTAGTATAGAGAGTCGAGAAATCCCATGTGGATATATGTCTACGGTATGTGACCTTTAGCATCAAGTTCTTCCGTAAGACATTTTGAGTTTTTCAATATCCACATAATTCAACGCCAGAGTTTCTAGAAATAGTGGCGCAATACCTTTCCCAAAATGCTTTTACCTCCTGAAGGGTCCTCGTCAATAGGGTTGAAAGAAGCTTGGTGGTGAAGCTTCTAGAACCAGCTATGAATCTAGCTTTGTATGGTGATTTATGCATTTTGGGAGTCCAGTATACTTTTGGTATGTCGTTATGATTGGTTGGAAGACAAATACCTCTTTCCCTGAGAAAAGTTTTGTGATTGTTAAATAAATCTTCCAGAGTAAAGAAAGTTTGGGAATAAGTAGATGATATGTCTACACTCAATTCTTTAACTATCACCTGGTAATAGTAATATTTACATATGAATATTATATTATTTGGAGCTTTGTCTGCTGGGACTATGGCGAATTTACTCTGGAGATTTGCTAGAACTTCTTGCGAATTGAGGTTTCTCAGTACTTGTTTTGCTTGGGGAAGAGTACCTCTGTTGATATGGCGGATTGTTTCAACGACCTTGCTTTTGGTGAGGTCCAGCCAATCAGCGAGTACTGTAGGTTCAACTTTTTGCCCAGGTTGGATCCTGAAATCGTGTTCAACTATCAGATGGAAGATCCAACAATGAAGTGGCTTATACATTACCACAGGACTGGCAGATGTCGGAAACAGTTTTGAGTCTTTTGAAGCAGTGGGAAAACGTAACGTCCAGGCAGGGTGTCCTGTACCGACGGATAAGTACCATTACTGGTTAGACAATTCAGCAGGTGTTGTTACCATTGTGTCTGTTGGATGTCCTGATTTCACTAAACAGGTTTGACAGTATTTCGATAGCTGTTAGACTTCACACTGACATTTGACACAGAGACATTTGAAGCGAATGTCGTATTTGAACTCTGTAAATTATATGGGGTGAAAAGAGCAGAACACCTTACACCCTCAATGTAATGGGCAGTCAGAAAGGTACAACCGGACATTCCATGACCTCCTTCCCACCTTGCCAGAGGCAACTAGAAACGCCTTTGGCCTGATTACCTACCAGACCTGTGTTTTGCCTATAACACCACACGCAAGCACGGGCTATTCCCTGTATTGTCTTTGTTGAAACGAACGCCACCTTACCTGTTGACCAGTTGCTTGAAACAGGTCAAGTGGATAAGATGAGCTTTACGGGGCTGCAACAGATGATTTGTACAGTGAATGTGTTTCAACACACCAGGCTCGCTTGTGGAAGGCCAGGCAACATGTGCAGAAGCGCCTGCAAGCAAAGGCTGCAGTTAAGTGGCACAGCAAGAGAGTGACTGACCCTGCAGTCTACCTTCGCCAGCACCCTATCACACGCTGCAAGTTCGCAGACAGATTTGGTCTCAAGCTGTACGAACTTTTGAACCACAGTGATGGCGTGTACACCATCAAGTAATCGGAATGAACTTGTTCTATCAGGCGAATGGGGCATGCTGACATAACCCCTGTGGAGCTTCCACGGATTGTAGTTTCTGCTGACTGCCATCCAGCACGAATGCATAATAGCTTGTAAGAAACTGGAGAGAAAAGTGAACAGCGTAAGGTATCATGTCCACGAGAATATGGTAGTTCTGGCATGGAACCTGCTGGACCCTGGGACTTAGACATTTCTGGATCTGTCTCTGAATGTCAGTCATGACACAGTGGATGAGACCAGATGCACCCCAGCGATGGCGAACTACATGAGCTGCTGCGGGAAAACATGTTAATCCGCAAAGATTGCCCATATCAGCACTGTGCTAGTCATGCATTTTATTGTGTGTTGTTGCAGGACTATTGTATATATGTTATCATGAGGACATGGTAGTCTTGCATGACGGGGTGTGTGTGACGGGTTGGAATACTAGTGCATATTCACAGAGTTATTCTGTGAATTCAGGACAGGAGTAGCTTCCCTTGCACCATTAAGTGTAACAGTCCGTAGTGAACTTATCTCCCTTGGTGTTCGTCTTTGGTCATTCTCATAAAGGTTTTGTGTCTCGTTCAAAACAAAATCAGCGAGGAACTGCATTGCAGGGGTGTACAGTGTGTCCTTCGCCGAGGGCTTAACATGCTCAGAGGAGAGGTTCCCTTGCTGGTTAGAGGTGAATTGCTTTTCCGATTTGGATCTCTCCATTTGGAACCCTCGGAAGCAGGGTGCAAAGGGCTTCTTGGGCGCAGAACTTGTCCAAAGATTAACATTTGCCGGAACTGTTTTATGTCATAAGCCTAGTCTATATGGTTGCCCTATCCCTGTCCATCTGCGGGATCAACGACTGTAGAGCACGATTATACAGGAGCTTCGAAGCCCGGGATTGCTCCTTCAAAATCTGCTAATACTACCCGGAGCTCACGTAGAGAGCTGCCGGATGCAAGACTGCTGCCTCCGGTCTACCAACATAGCAGACCCCAATGCGGAAATGAAAAATGCGCTGGAAAGCGGTAGTAAGATACAAGCGTCTAGTCCGTCATTCAATATTCAGCCGTCTTCAGATCCTCTTTCAAGATAGAAGCCTCCCCCCTCAGAAACGATACACACAAAGAAGGCTTGGACCAGATCCGGACAAGAACATCCATGTGGGTGTCAATGGCAACCTCCTGTTGAGAGATATTCTCTAAATGAGTGATTTGTCTCGGAGTTAGGACACATCCTTCTTTGGTGGTATAACCTGGTTCTCCAAAAACTCGGGCTCCAATAGTTCTCCAACGGAAATGGACCAGATGAAGTAGGCCTGGAGGTAACTGGGAACCCAGTGCTGAAGGGTTACCGTGATGAATTGAATGCAGACTCATCCTGTATTGGTGAGATATGTAAGCCAATGGACGAGGAAGTCGGTGGTTAAGTATGATGGATGATAGTCACTGGAAAGAACACAATAACCGGAGGGTGATGGTACATGCAAAGCATCCAGGTCCAAATCTCCAAGGTAGAGTCGTCAGTCGATATCTATATGATCTAGGGCAGCAAACAATGGACCAGAGTCGGCAGCGATGGTGGACAGGTTGATACTGACAGATCGAGAACAGCGGATGTTGAAGCATGACCATATGCCAGAGGAGCATAATAGTAAGCAGGTTGTGGTACACACGCATCCAGTCAACGATTGGCATCGTGAAATTGGTGGATGGCTGTCAGAAGTCATGTGAGGCAGACAGGTAGAACTGTCATCTCAGGACATGCACCACGTCATTGCCGGAAGTCAAGAAATAAGTCTCCACATCTACACGAGGTGGCAGAGTCAGGTCATCTGTACCGGAATTCCCCATCTTCACAGCTCGGGCTGGTCTCTTCAACAAGGGCGTATATGTCTTCACCAAGGTAGCGTCTCCGCACGTTGAGATACTTGCCAATCTGATTAAAACTCAGACTTAATAACAGACATGTCACTAATTCAGATCGGGGACAGTCTTTATCTTAAATCTGTCGCGCATGTCAGACTGGCGACCAATCACAGTTCAACTTCAACGGGCGAATAGGTGCCTATCCGAGCAAATAATAATCTTCGGTGTTGCTTATGGAGAGCAAGAACTTCGTCAGCCGCCTGGGTTGGATTTTTCTGCGCCCCGTTCACTACAGAAATAATCTGTTTTCACTAATCTTTTCACGCATTTTTGTTTTGTGGAATTCTTTGACTACTGCATGCATTCGTCCAACTACTGCCCACGAATTATGGTAAGTAATAAATAAATCATTGTAGGTGGTCATGTAGGGAATGTGACCGACTGGATTTCTTCTTTCATTCCTGGCACGTTACCATACGAAGACAGTGATCGATATTGAGAGTAAGTCCACACCAATGTGAATTAAGTCTATAGCCTTCGCTGGCTTGCTTGTCGACCGGCGTGTCATACTTATGACGTGACACACACGAAAACATGACGACCGTATCCAGTAACCCCCTCGTGTTTCGTAGCAAAATAAAATATCTTCCTGTTTGAAACTCTTTGTTGGAATTTTATTAACTCAAACCAGAAATCCCAAACCGTAAAATTTAATGATAAAAATGAAATTGACAATTTCGCTGCATAAGCACTTTAAGACCCAACAAGTTATCTACATGAAATCTAGGATCTCGTCAGAAAAAGACGCTGTAAATAGAGTAGCTGGTTGATGCATGGGGAGTGCAATTATAAGCGTACTCCACCTCGGCCTGGTATTTGGGACACATTCGTTTCTTTGCTGGGGACAGATCTGAGGAGATCATGCATGGTCTTGCTGAAGCGAAGCCATTGCCCTGGGGATGATAGTTTGATTCTAGAAAAATCGTATATCGAACAAAGCTCTGATCACATCTGCTTCGAAGTTTCGATCTCTATCACTGTGTATACACAATGATACGGGGAAGCCGAACCTCACAAACCAATTCTTAACCAACAATCTCGGTACGGTGGTTGCCTTTTGGTCGGTTATGGCCACTGTCTGAGCATATTTTGTAATTACATCAGTCTTGTAAATACTAGGGCATTCTCCATGCCGCAAAGTTTTTCAAGAACCGTATAATCAATTGCAAGCGCTTCCAATGGCTTTTTTGCAATGAGAGATCACAGCGTAGGTGCCACACGAGAACATCTCTAACAAGTACTGCGATGGTTTCTCACATCTGCCTTCATTCCAACCCAGTAGCACCTCGTCTGTAGAAGTCCATATGTGCGATCAGCGCCCTGATGTCCAAACTTGTCGTGAACTTCTGTCAACACTTACTTCCTCAACGATGAAGGTAAGATCAGCTTGTGCCCCTCCACGGATGTTGCACTTACGATAAAGTATACCAGAGTTCGCCACAACACGGCCCCATGACCGGAGAAGTTTTCGCACTGACTTCGGTTTCTTGCTTAGCTCGGCAGGAGTGGGTTGGTATTGTTTGTTCAGTAATAACGGAGTCGGCTAATAGTTGGATCAGCACACTGGAGTTTGTCCATCTGAGATGGCACGATTGTAGGGAAAGCTGAAACCCACGGGGGATGTCTGCTTCGAGCGCGTCTGGACCTCCTCAAGCCATACCTCAGCTGTAGCCTCGCGGAACTGCTTTTCAATTCAGCCGCAATCTGGGTCGGCATTTGTGACAGGGGAGGGTTGGTAGCATGTTCCTCCATCTGGCATTCTTAAGAGGGCTCCACCTATCTGCTCAAGGCATCAGCTTTTCTGTTGATTCTCCGAGAGCGGTACTTAATTGTGAACTGGTACTGAGTGAGCTCCTGCTACCATAGGCAATGGCGACTGTCTGGTGTCCTTCTCGTTGGGAGAGAACTGCACCCAATCTCTGTGAGCTAGCATCTACCACTAAGATAACGGGCGCGCTGAGGTCTGAGTGGCCTAGTACGGGTGGACAACCTGGATTTCAGCTCCTTGAATGCTAGCGTACATTCAATCAGTCCAGCGCTCCACGAAAGGCCTCTGCTTTCTGTTTTCCTTTTGGCTGTGCCTCTTTTCGTCTTGGCTTCAGCGAGCAGTGCATGAAGAGGTGCTGCTAATTTGGCATATTCCGGAACAAAACGACGGTACGGAGTTATGACTCCGTCGTAGGAATCTCCCAATCTCTTTCTCTGGATCTGGTGAGATACCTTCTTCCTCAATGACATGACCAAGGTAGCGCAATTTCTTTTTGAATAGGTGACACTTCTGCGGTTTCACTTTGAGGTTTTATTTCCTTAGCCGCATCAACCCCATCTCCAGCCTGCTGAGGGGTTTCTTAAAAGGATGTACCGAAAATCAGTATGCCATCCAGGTAGATTAGGATTGTTTAAAAGTTTTCATCATTGAATACCTTATCCATGAGACGGATGAATGTCGCTGGTGCGTTACATAATCCGAATGTAGAAAAGGACTCGTGCATTCCGCCGGGGCCGACTGTCTTCACGGCATCCTCTGGTGCAACTGGCTCTTGGTGGAAACCAAGCGCTATCTACATTCGACAGATATTCATTGATTAGCAATTCTCAGTCATTGACTTGACTTGAATTTCAGGGTCTACATCACAGTTCCTCGGCACACTGCCGTGGGTAAACATCTTAATCGCCGAAATTTGCTATTTGCGCATGTACAAAGCCACTATGGCCAACAATAACGTATGAAGGACCCAGCGCCAACCCTCTGTGGAGTGGGCCAACTTGTGATGTTCAAGCTGGACCTCGTACTTGCATCCTGTCTTGGCAAGTCTCGCTGTCCCGTTAACTCCAACAATTTTTCGACTTGGAATTCTAACAGGTTTCCTCCCTGCTACCTGAACACTGTACAAAGTATCTTTACACTCATCAGCGCCTGTCCCTGACAGTTCACTCTGGAGGGCAAGCACATTTGCCCATGTAGACGGAGACTCCTGGACTAGTTTTTGCACAAAAAAAATCAGATTACCTCAGTGTTTCAAATATACAGTTAAAAAGATTGCTACTAATAATACCCATACCCAGATAGTCCTTCTTAAGTGCAGCAATAGGCGTATCTAAAGGGTCACGTACCACCAAAAACCCATTTGTCGAAACGTTGTACCGAGAGCGGTCAAATCAAGCTAAATATAACCCAAATAGAGGAGATCCAGTTCCTGTATTCCAGATATATGGATGAAAGCGGATACGTCCAGGAGATCTCTCTTTTGAATCAGGTGTTCCTTGAAAAATTATTCGGTGAATGTCAGAATCCTGTGTCTAACAAACGACCAAGCTTCACCAACATCTCAGGACATTTTGCTACAGCTTTTGACAATATCGAGCCTTCAGTCCGCATTTCACCCGACATGTGGCTCTTCATGAGAGGTGTCTCTAGTTTAACGCCTCGCCGGTTGTGACATCCAGTTGTGGTCGGTCACCACTGTACGAAGGTCAGTCGCTTCTCAGTGGATCTTCTGAACCACATTCCTAGCATCGTCGAGGGATGTTGTTCCGAGCTCGGTATGGTTTTTGGCTGCATCTCGTTCGTATCCTTGAAGTTTTTCAATTTGCTGCTGTTGTGAGGCAAGTTGTTGCCCTTGCTTTTTCACCTCAGTTAAGAGATCCATCATCACTGCTTGTGATCCGCTAGAATGTTAGTTCCTTTGCTTTGGCTTGCTGCTTCCTCCCAGCCGTAGGACCGTCCAAGTTCATTAAGTGTCTGTGTTCAAGAAACCTGATCGTAGATATATTAATGTCAGAAGTCATTAAAGCATTCTTTAGCTCTACTACATATAAACGATATCATTCATGGGATGTTTCTTTGTTTATAGAGTTGCTTGAATTTCTCATTAAAATTCTCATTAAAAATATCTGTGAAATTTGGCAACACAATATATCAACAGCATACAGGTATTCCAATTGGTACTAATTGTGCACCCCTGTTGGCTGACCTATATATGTTCTCTTATGAATATGACTATATGCAGGCGCTTTAAAAAACCGATCAATTCAAAGCCCGTTCCTTCCCATTCACCAAACGCTGTATAGACGATTTTCTCGCTGTGGACAACTTTCCACTTCCCTTATATGTTGGCATTTGTGGGAAGTTGATGCTGGGTCGATATCGGGCCTTACAGACTAGTCTTTTGTGTTAAATGCCGTCATTTTCATCTGACGACGATACAGCTCACCAATCCCCACTGTACAGCGAAACAGCTCACCAATTACCAATATACGAGTTGTCAGCGCATTTACATCATAGCTCTCTAGATTTGTATCTAATACCGCTTTATGCCGGTGCTAGGGGCCGTGTGGTCATATCATCCAAGTTGCCACATGAACAGGTACAATAAAAGCGTACCTGAGATACAACACATATCAAGAATTGTTAGGTTCTTGGTTTGTGCTTCAGAATAGATTAACCGGAAGACTATATCCGGGTGGCTCTGTCAGTATGTCGGCACCTCTTCCCACTTCCCTTATTTGTGTTGTAATCGCTATATAAATGACAAGTGAAGGATATGTATCCACCTTCACTGGATTTGAAGGAAACTACAGATAGCCCTACCGGTACATCATATTTAGACCTATATCTCTACAAAAATGAAGCGGGCCTTCTCTCTCGTCGACTTTATGACAAAAGAGATGATTACAATTTTGACATCGTAAACTATCCCTTTCTGAACAGTAATATTCCAGTGGGACCTACATATGGCGTATACATCCTTTATTAAATGTATCCTGTATTAAATGTGATGATTTTAATCAACGTTACAAAGCTTTGTTGCATAACTTATAAAACAGGGCTATACCACCAAGCGCCTCCACTCAAAGTTTCTCAAATTTGGTGATACATATCGCATGCTGATAACAAAATACGAGCATAGCGTGCAAGATCTACGACGTTACGTTTAGTAACTGGTGTCTAATTCCGCTTAACCCGGGGGCTAGGGGCCGTATGAACCCATGTACTTCAAGATCATGGTGCTCATATGAACAGCCACAATCAAAGCGTGACCGAGATACATCATTCTCATTCTGATGACGACTTTACAACGAGTGAGTGAGTGAGTGGATATGGTTTAATGACGATTTCAACTATATTTCAGTCATATCACGACGTTGGGTCCTATTCCTTTTCACACACGTGTGGGGCCCTATTCTTTTTCACACCCGGGAACCCCACGGGTGCCTCAGTTAGTCGCCTCTTACGACAAGCTGTCTGAGAAGCCGAGGCCTATTCTTACCATGACCTGCGGTGTGCACAACGACATCCCAGGTCAATCCCCGGAAGCCCCACGGGGCGACTTTACAACGAATATCATATGGATTAAGAATATTGATCAGTGATACGGATTTGATATTTTTGGAGCATCATGTCTTGCCGATGTGATGGATAAGAATGTCCTGGTGATTAGTGTCCCTTTTCATATCCTTTTCTATTGCAACTAAGGATGGACACTTGTCCGCAATGTGGAGTAAAGTGTCCTAGCTGGGTTAGGAGCCGGACATTCTTAGCCTCCACACCGGCACCATTGAAAACTGTTGACCGCTTCTCTCTTGGAGGAAACTAGCCTATGTTTATGTATTCTATGATTGTCTTTTTGAATTTGGTGCTAATGCTGTTATATGGAATATGTCTTTGGATTATGAACGCGGATATATTCTTTAATGGACGACGGATGAATTATGAATGACGGATGAGACACTTGTAATTAGCCACTGTTGTGCTCTATCCCGCATCTCAAGGTAGTCCGATTTAGCCGATTCTAAGTTCAGGTGACTGATTTCACAACACAAACCGTCATCGCATACAGCTACGGTCAATCTTCCCTTGAGCGTGCTTTTACGACAATCATTAAAGGATGGATCTAGAAGCACAATCCTGTCTTAAAGTTCCACCAGTACTAGTGAACAAGTTAATCTTCACCCTCCTGCCGTTGGTAGGCAAAGAACTTTGCTCTTTTTGAAGCAACGTGTTGCCATCACTGAAGACCTAGAGGAGAACACTAAACACCTTTTCAGCATCACTAACTACATCATCCTCTCGCCCCAGGACTTCCTGACATGCTTTACCAGATAAATGTTCCACGACAAATGCAGCTTGCCACTTATTCTTGAATGGTCGACTCGGAAGCTTTATCTGATATGTAGGGAAATCTATCGAGCTTACGTGCCGATGACACGTACCGGTACACGAGGTGTTCATCCGTGGGGGCAGCGTTTCTTAGGTGAGAGGGCAGCACACTCTGCTTTTTCGCCAGTTCGCTCTGCTTTTCTCTCTTTCTTATCTTTGCCAGTGCCTTTTGGGGTGCCTCTCGTGTTTCGTCGATGGTTGCCATGACGATACGGGGTGAGGAGTGAGACACTCATTCGCTAAAGCATGAACCTGCACAATCAACTCTCTAACATTGTATAAGACAAGTGGTTGTTTTTGTTGTTGTTGTTCTTTTACGGCAATGTGCAAATCATTCTAGTTTAGCAATATGAACTGTATATTCAATTCTGGATTGCAGTTCAACGACCCAATGTCCAACCAAGTTACTTCAATTTCACAGCAGTCTTATTCGAAGGCACACACGGACACGATTCCAAATACTCCACAATGCTCCAGCACTGATGCCGATATCCAGTTAGATACGGTACATGGGACACACAGACAGAGGGTAGACTGTACTGGATCCCACTTCTGACACCAAAATGTGGCAGGGATAGAATTTAGCAACAGAAAACACAACTCAGGATATCGGTGAAGACTTATGTATTGATCAATCCATGCATACAGCGCTACCCCGGGTAGGATAAGTGATCCCCTGTCTGACCAGGGTACAAGATTAACATGAGAATGAAGGCTTTTACCAAGAACCCACTACTAGTCCACCCTACTCGTAAAATGTGGCCAGTCTTTCATACAGAAGCCACAAAATTGAGGAGATGGGGCTTTGCCTACAACCCACGAAACACAAAACGAAGCATCGCCGTCACCATGACAGCAAGCTGGTTTCACACGGCGAAATGAAATGGCAAACTCGTCCAGAAGTTTGCCCCAATGACTTTCACGACCCGTTTCCTCCGATCGAAAAATGGCGACCACGAGAGTCACGTGGCAGCCTAGCTTGTAGGACAAGCATGTGGTAGCATTTCAGAAATATACTTTTTCTTCCTTTCAGTGGCACATACAATTGTCTATAATCACCTGTAGAAGTTAACGCAGAGTTTAGAATAACCACTGAATACCAAATTTTCTGCACTTAGTACGCAATCGACAGCAGTCGGTAGTACTCGCGATCAGCTATTTATACCATAAGCATGACAGAAGTATGACACTCTTAATGTGTCAATGACAGTGAGAGACATATTTATAGCCGCCTCACACTACGGCAGGCTGTTCTTCATTTCGAGGCGGGGAAGTGGAGGGGATTCCAGGAGGTGTATCCAGTTTCCAAGGTCCACTGGATGTTTGTCCATGTTTGGGATGTTTATCTGAACCAGCAATGATGTGGAGCATTTTACTTGCTTGTCTCTTCTTCATCTCAACTTGTGAATCAGCAGATCTATGCGACTGGTGTTCGAGGGAGAGTTAATTGAAGCAAGCTATCATGAGGTCCAGGGCAAGATTTTCAAGCTCTGCGCTGAATACACAGAGGACTGCCTCATAGCTTTCACGGGGAGGTGGAGGCTTCACCGGACCAGTGAGAGGTGAGGACCAGTGAGAAGTGAGGATCACTCGAGAGGTGAGGATCATTGATAAGCGAGGACCAGTGAGAGATGAGTACTAGTGAGAGGTGAGGACCAGTAGGAGTTGACCAGTGAGAGGTGAGGACCAGTAAATGAGGATCAGTGAGAGGTGAGGACCAGTGATAGATGAGGGCCAATGAGAGGCGAGGATCGATGAGAGGTAAGGATCGGTGATCAGTGAGCGGTGAGGGTCAGCGAGAGGCAAGGACCAGTGAGAAGTGAGGATCATCCAAGAGGTGAGGATCATTGATAGGTGAGGACCAGTGAGAGGTGAGGGTCAGTGAGAGGTGAGGACCAGTAAGTGAGGATCAGTGAGAGGCAAGGACCACTGAGAGGCGAGGACCAATGAGAGGTGAGGACCAATGAGAGATGAGGATCCGTGAGAGGTGAGGATCCGTGATAGGTGATCAGTGAGTGGTGAGGGCCAGCGACAGGTGAGGACCAGTAAAAAGTGAGGATCAGAGAAAGGTGAGGACCACTGAGAGGTGAAGATTCATGATAGGTGAGGATCAGTGAGAGGTGAGGACCAGTGAGAGGTGCGTGAGGATCAGTGAGGTGAGGACCAGTGAAACGTGAGGATCAGAGAAAGGTGAGGACCACTGAGAGGTGAGGACCAGTAAAAAGTGAGGATCAGAGAAAGGTGAGGACCACTGAGAGGTGAGGACCAATGAGAGGTGAAGATCCGTGATAGGTGAGGATCAGTGAGAGGTGAGGACCAGTGAGAGGTGCGTGAGGATCAGTGAGAGGTGAGGACCAGTGAGAGGTGAGGACCAGTGAGAGGTGAGGACCAGTGAAACGTGAGGATCAGTGAGAGGCACGGACCAGCGAGAGGTGAAGACCAGTGAGAGGTCCATGAGGACCAGTGAGCGATAAGGACCAGTGAGAGGAGAGGACCAGTAAGAAGTGAAGATCAGTGACAGGTGAGACCCAGCGAGAGGAAAGAACCAATGACAGGTGGGTGAGGATCAGTGAGCGGGGAGAACCAGTGAGAGGTGAAGATCCGTGACAGGTGAGGACCAGTGAGAGGTGAAGATCCGTGATAGGTGAGAGGTGAGGAACAGTGAGAGGTGAGGATCAGTGAGCGGTTAGGACCAGTGAAAGATGAGGACCAATGGGAGGTGAGGGTCAGTGAGAGATGAGGGTCAGTGAGAGATGAGGACCAGTGAGTGAGGACCATATTGAGAGGTGTGGACCAGTGAGAGGTGCGGACCAGTGCGGGGTGAGGACCAGTGAGAGGTGCATGAGGACCAGTGAGAGGTTCAGTTCAGCGAGAGGTGCGGACCAGTGCGATCTGAGGACCAGTGAGAGGTGGAACCAGTAGAGGTTAGGACCACTGAGAGGTGAGGTTTAATTAGTGAGAGGTGAGGACCAGTGAGAGGTGCATGAGGACCAGTGAGAGGTGGGGTTCAGTGAGAGGTGCGGACCAGTGCGAGGTGAGGATCAGTGAAAGGTGCCGACCAGTGCGAGGTGAGGACCAGTGCGAGGTGAGGACCAGTGAGAGATGAGGACCAGTGAGAGTTGAGGATCAGTGAGAGGTGGACCCATGAGAGGTGAGGACCAGTGAGATATGAGGAACAGTGAGAGGTGAGGACCAGTGAGAGTTGAGGATCAGTGAGAGGTGCGGACCAGTGCGAGGTGAGGACCAGTGCGAGGTGAGGACCAGTGAGAGATGAGGACCAGTGCGAGGTGAGGATGCATGAGGACTAGTGAGAGTTGAGGATCAGTGAGAGGTGCGGACCAGTGCGAGGTGAGGATCAGTGAGAGGTGAGGACCAGTGAGAGTTGAGGATCAGTGAGAGGTGCGGACCAGTGCGAGGTGAGGACCAGTGAGAGTTGAGGAACAGCGAGAGGTCAGGACCAGTAGGAGATGTCGATCAGTGAGAGGTGAGGACCAGTAGGAGGTGTCGATCAGTGAGAGGTGAGGACCAGTAGGAGGTGTCGATCAGTGAGAGGTGAGGACCAGTAGGAGGTGTCGATCAGTGAGAGGTGAGGACCACTAGTGCTAAAGTAAAGGAAGTTGTTACATTATTCTCCCACTCGGACTACCGTGGTGCTAAGGTATTGTTTTGTCAAGATTATGTCATTGCCTGTGTAGCCTATATGTTTTCATCTGTAAATAACGATTTTTTATTTAATTTGAAATAATGAACTGATCTATCAAATGTAAATACTACACCAAACTGATTAAAACCAGATCTAAAAGGAACGTTTTAAATAAGAGTACACATGCACGGAGCACGCCACCTGGCAGACACCAGGAGAGGGGAGTTAACTCTTTCCTTTGCAAGGCGATCTCCAAAGGACGGATAATGGCGGTTTGTAATAGAAGGTTTGCTTTGCTAAACATGAGGGTGAGACTCACAAAACCCCTCGGGTTCCCCTAAGCACAGGAGCAATATGCTGGGAATGTGCAACATACTATGGCTATACTAATCATCCAGAATTGTTCTTTTTAGAGAATGTCACCAATTCTGCAGATATAACAGCTACATTCAAGAATATATATCACAAAATCATATCTAGATTAATACAAACAAGAGCCCAAGGGGCTTCAATATACGCCCGTATATCTGGAATTGCACTGGTCCAAATTTCAAGGTTGTTTGATAGCCTTGATTCCAATTTGTAGCTAGCAATCCAGAGAAAGGTCTACAATTTTGAGCTTCTGAGAAGTTAACATATATCACATCTTATATTGAATGATAAACTAATATGAGCTTAACTCTTGGTAACTATAGTTGACCTTGAAGCAAGAGCCGAGAGCTCACATATCCCACACTGAAATCGACAATAGTCAATCACAAGAAAATAGTAGTTTTCCTGCAAATGGATTCCTTTCAGACGAGAGAATTTTTCATGAAGGAAGAAGAAAGTGATGAAGTAAACCCTTGGTCTTGTTCTTGAGTTAATAAACAGGTACGAAGTTCATAATGGACCCCTCTCCCCGTTAAATTAAATGTATGGTTTATATTTCACAACAGTTTAACTAAATGTAGCGGTTTCAAACATGGGAGACAACTTCACAGGACAAATGACATATACATGTAGCGGAGAGAACTCTGAATATTCCAACCGGACACATATAGTTAACTAAACTTGATTCAGTTGGGTGGGGGGGACTGTGACCTTGACCTTTGACAAATTGATCTCAAAATGTATGGCTCCTCTTTGCCATGCGAGTAAGGTATACTCAGTCTGGTACCAATCCATACCTTGAAACTAGAGATATCGCATGGACAACAAATGTTAATGGATGAATGGACAGAACACAGAACATTGCAACACACGACCTCGTCTTCGACAGGCATATGAAAATGTGTCATTTACATCTGACGACGATACAGCTCACCAATCTCCAATGTACGAGTTGTCACAGCGAAACAGCTCACCAATTACCAGTATACGAGTTGTCAGAGCATTTCCATCATTGCTCTCTAGATTTGTATCTAATACCGCTTATGCCGGTGCTAGGGGCCGTGTGGTCATGTCATCCAAGTTGCTGCATGAACAGGTACAATAAAAGCGTACCTGAGATACAACACATATCACGAATCGTTAGATTCTTGGTATGTGCTTTAGAATAGGTTTACCAGAAGACTATTCTGTGAAGTCATGTGACGCAGTCCGTATGTCGACACCTCTTCCCACTTCCCTTATTGTGTTGTAATTTTAATGATTTTTTGATTTTGGGGTCACAGTGACCTTGACCTCTGACCAACATTTTGGTATGTAATACATCATGTCCCTCTAATGCATCTACTGGCGGAAAAGTTATTTTGAATGATTTCCTGATTTTGGGGTCACAGTGACCTTGACCTAGATTTTGGTACAAGACACATCGTCTTCCCTGAATGTATCAATGAGCACGACAAAAATCATGATTTTGATGAATTTCATGATTTTGGGGGTCACAGTGACCTTGACGTCCGGGCTTGACCTACATTTTGGTACGTGACACATCATGTCCCCCTCTACTAACACACAAAAAAGTAAGATTTCTTGATTCTGGAGTTACAGTGACCTTGACTATTGACCTGGACTAAATTTTGGTACACGACAAACCATCTCGTAATTTCTCAGTGGACACCAAATATCATGATTTTGAACAATTTCATGATTTTGGGGTCAGTGACCTTGACCTTTGACCTTGACCTACATTTTGATATGTGACACATCGAGTCCCCTTAATGTATTTACTGACACAAAAAAAACGTTATTTTTAATAACTTCCTGATTTTGGGGTCAGTGACCTTTGACCTTGACCTATATTTTGGTATGCGACACTTCATTTCCCCCTATTGAATCCACTCACCAAAAATTTGTAATTTTTAATGATTTCCTGATTTTCAGGTCACACTGACCTCTGACCTTTGACCTTCATTCCGGGGTCACAGTGACCTTGACTATTGACCTGGGTCTAAATTTTGGTACATGACAAAACGGCTTCCCGTAATTTCTCAATGGACTAAAAACGAGAGATCCTGAAGGATCTTGGCGCCCACCATTGTCCGATAATTGTAAGCTTAATGACAAGAGGATCTTTTTGTCCATTGTTACTAAGACGATTGAGTTGTAATTTTGTTTACAGAATTTCAAATCTGAGCGAAAATATCGAAAAAGGGACACTGAAAAACACCAAGATATAATCTTTCTAAGTTTCAGGAGTTTCAAGATTTCTAGAAACTGTACTTCTGTTGGTTGTTATAGTACAAGAGAAATGAGCAAAGTTAGTCTGAAAGTGAATGTACATGTACGGAGGATCCTTCATCTTCGTTTTGTAGTATTTTTATTTTATTTTTTTTTTTGCACGTGTCATCATTGGGTACTGGAAGCGAAGAAAATCTCTTTGAAACTTTGGCATACTTAAGACTTTATAATTAGGAATGAATGCTAATTTTGTTCTGTTCACTGGACTGGTTTGAGATATCTCTTTTAAGATACCATGCTCGAAAATAGTAAGATGGTACAATACTTAATACTGAAGGGATCCGGTCCGCGCAGTAATGTTGAAACTTCGAATTTGAAAGTGTCTGAATCCTGATTATTTCCCTTGAGTCGAAACATGCAGAGTTTACAGTTGTCGAGTTGTGGCATTGTGTCACAAGAGTGACGTCCCTTCATGTAGCTGACCCGCCGACAGACGAAAGGGTGGGGCAGTTCACATGCAACTGCATGGACTAAGAAAACTGATTTAAAATTTGAAGAAATACATTTTAATTCCGAATTATTTGAACTCCTTGATATGGAAGGTGAAGATATGGATATTCTCTATAGTCAATATATAGAATATGCCCCACCGTTTGATCCGCCGACTCTTGTGATGCAACGTCACAACTCGGGAATACCGTATTAATTGGATTTTCGAATCGGACCAAAAAAGGTATCTTGCACAACTAGGCCCCATGTGGGACCTGTGTACCAAATTTCAGAAAGATCCAGGAAATATTTCTTGAGAATTCACGATAACAATGTTTCAAGGGGAAATTCAAGATGGCCACCTGGCAGCCATATTGGATTTTCGAACCGGACCAAAAAAGGTATCTTGCATAAGTGGGCCACAAGGGGAATCTGTGTACCAAATTTGAGGATGATCCATGCAGTACTTCTTGAGAAATCACGATAAAGTTTCATTGGGAAATCCAAGATGGGCGCCTGGTGGCCATATTGGATTTTCAAATCGGATCAGAATAGGTATCTTGCACAACTGGGCGACAAGGGGGAACCTGTGTACCAAATTTGATAAAGATCCATGCAGTAGTTCTTGAGAAATCGCAATAACAAAGTTTCATGGGAAATCCAAGATAGCCGCCTGATGGACATATTGGATTTGGAATCGGACCAGAAAAGGTATGTTGCACAACTGGACCACAAGGGCAACCTGTCTACCAAATTTGAGAAAGATCCAGGCAGCACTTTCTGAGAAATCACGATAAAGTTTCATGGGGAAATCTAAGATGGCCGCCTGGTGGCCATACTGGATTTTCAATTTGAACCGAAAAAGGTATCTTGCACTAGATCATAAGGTGAACCTGTGTACCAAATTTGAGAAAGATCCATGCAGTACTTCCTGAGAAATGACGATAACAAAGTTTCATGGGGAAATCCAAGATGGCTGCCCGGTGGCCATATTGGATTTTCGAATCGGACCAGAAAAGACATCTTGCACAACTAGACCCCAAGGGGAACCTGTGTACCAAATTTAAGAGAAAGATCCATGCAGTACTTCCTAAGAAATGACGATAAAGTTTCATGGGGAAATCCAAGATGGCTGCCTGGTGGCCATATTGGTTTTTCGAATCGGACCAGAAAAGGTATCTTGCACAACTAGACCCCAAGGCGAACCTGTGTACCAAATTTGAGAAAGATCCATGCAGTAGTTTCTGAGAAATCACGAGAACAAGATTCCATGGGGAAATCCAAGGTGGGCGCCTTGTGGCCATATTGGATTTTCGATTCGGACCGAAAAAGGTATCCTGCACAACCAGACCCCAAGAGGAACCTGTGTATCAAAATTGAGAAAGATCAATGCAGTAGTTCGTGATAAAGTTTCATGGGGGAAATACAAGATGGCCGCCTGGAGGCCATATTGGATTTTCGAATTAGACCAGAAAAGGGAATCTTGCAAAACTAGACCCTAAGGAGAATCTGTGTACCAAATTTGAGAAAGATCCATGCAGTACTGAGAAATGACGATAACTAAGTTTCATGGGGAAATCCAAGATGGCTGCCTGGTGGCCATATTGGATTTTCAAATCGGACCAGAAACGGTACCGGTATCTTGCACAACTAGACCCCAAGGGGAACCTGTGTACCAAATTTGAGAAAGATCCATGCAGTAGTTCCTGAGAAATCGCGATAACAAGGTTTCATGGGGAAATCCAAGATGGCTGCCTGGTGGCCATATTGGATTTTCGAATCGGACCAGAAAAGGTATCTTGCTCAACTAGATCCCATGTGGGACCTGTGTACCAAATTTGAGAAAGTTCCATGCCGTAGTTCCTGAGAAAACGCGATAACAAAGTTTCATGGAGAAATCCAAGATGGCTGCCTAGTGGCCATATTGGATTTTCGAATCGGACCAGAAAAGGTTTCTTGCACAATTAGACCCCAAGGGGAACATGTATACCAAATTTGAAAAAGATCCATGAAATAGTTGCTGAGAAATCGCGGTAAGAATGTTTCATGGGGAAATCCAAGATGGCTGCCTGGTGGCCATATTGGATTTTCGAATCGGACCAGAAAATGTTTCTTGCACAACTAGACCCCAAGGGGAACCTGTGTACCAAATTTGAAAAAGATCCATGAAGTAGTTCCTGAGAAATCACGGTAACACGGTTTCATGGGGAAATCCAAGATGGCTGCCTGGTGGCCATATTGGATTTTCGAATCGGACCAGAAAAGGGTTCTTGCACAACTAGACCCCAAGGGGAACCTGTGTAACAAATTTGAAAAAGATCCATGAAGTAGTTCCTGAGAAATCGCGGTAACAATGTTTCATGGGGAAATCCCAGATGGCTGCCTGGTGGCTATTTTGGATTTTCGAATCGGACCAGAAAAGGTTTCTTGCACAACTAGACCCCAAGGGGAACCTGTGTACCAAATTTGAAAAAAGATCCATGAAGTAGTTCCTGAGAAATCGTGGTAACAATGTTTCATGGGGAAATCCAAGATGGCTGCCTGGTGGCCATATTGGATTTTCGAATCGGACCAGAAAAGGTTTCTGGCACAACTAGACCCCAAGGGGAACCCGTGTACCAAATTTGAAAATGATCCATGCAGTAGTTCCTGAGAAATCGCGGTAACAAGGTTTCATGAGGAAATCCAAGATGGCTGCCTGGTGGTCATATTGGATTTTCGAATCAGACCAGAAAAGGTTTCTTGCACAACTAGACCCCAAGGGGAACCTGTGTATCAAATTTGAAAAAGATCCATTAAGTAGTTCCTGAGAAATCGCGGTAACAATGTTTCATGGGGAAATCCAAGATGGCTGCCTGGTGGCCATATTGGATTTTCGAATCCGACCAGAAAAGGTTTCTTGCACAACTAGACCCCAAGGGGAACCTGTGTACCAAATTTGAAAATGATCCATGCAGTAGTTCCTGAGAAATCGCGGTAACAAGGTTTCACGGGGAAATCCAAGATGGCTGCCTGGTGGCCATATTGGATTTTCGAATCGGACCAGAAAAGGTTTCTTGCACAACTAGACCCCAAGGGGAACCTGTGTACCAAATTTGAACAAGCAGCCAGAGGATGCTAGGTCCCCCGCCGAAATGGCAGCAATATTTTTTAGCATTGTTGGTCTCAGGGGATATACATGAGGGAGGCAATTGCTGCTTCATAGGCGTTGGATGTGGAAGGGTCTTTCTGCCTTCCCAAGTTTTAAGATCAACTCAGAACGATTGACTGAAAGTTGATTGCTTCTGTGATATAGTTTCCATGCAGTGAAGCACCGAGAAGCATCCCCAAGTGACATCTCAAGGCATTATCTGCAAACCAAATTTGACGAGAAGCTGAAGGCATCAACCTGTTGCCCGGAAACCAAATTTTAAATTTGCCACCAGTTGTCGCCACCTGTAGGTGCAAGTGAGCGAAATGCAATCCCAAGCATCATCTCATGGCATGGTAGCCTACATGTATTAGCCTATAGTATCTTCTACAGGGGGCCAATGATCGGCTGATGCAGCAACAACAGCATTTTCCCAGTTAGACGGCAGATTTTGAAATCAAAAACGAGGCCGCGCTATGTCATCAGTCAACTGAGACAGTCGCGTGGTTGTGTATGAAGATTGGGGTGGGTCTTATCTAATAGTGATCCAATGAAAATGCTCGTATTAGTTTAAAATGGCGGGGTCGAATGACCAATCACTGAACGGGAGACAGCTGGAACAGTACGTTGACACTGTCTGTTAATACAGGGGGCGTCGGAAGCAAATTCAAAGTGGTACGGCCACTATCATTGCACTTTAGGTGAGGATCCAGGGGCCGCCCAGGCCCCAGATGCTCCTGGGGTCTAGATCGCCGAAGAAGCGTTCTGAGCGATTTCTGGCGTCAATCAAAA
The DNA here is from genome assembly GCA_036873755.1 of Hanleya hanleyi. Taxonomy (NCBI): domain Eukaryota; kingdom Metazoa; phylum Mollusca; class Polyplacophora; order Lepidopleurida; family Hanleyidae; genus Hanleya; species Hanleya hanleyi. The sequence continues at coordinate 21,130 of JAVTVY010019954.1, read as the reverse complement.
TCACTCTGCATTGAAGTGTATTTTTAGTTCTTTCCTAACCCTTTTACCATGAAAACGCAATCGATGGTTTTCTGCGATGCTGAATTACAAAAAATTGTGTATAGTATAGTACTTTATCCTAGGCACATCGTGTAGAAGTAACCGAGATGATGCATCGATAATGTATACCAAATTTTACATTGAGCATTTGAACAGTGTCAGAGATAGAGATCATTAATGATTTTACATAAATTAAAGATGGTTGCCCATCCTTCCCGTCACTCAGAGGAACTAATGTGGTTATTCATTCAGTCTCTTCATACATCGATGCTGTAAATCAAGTTTTGTATAGAACATTTGAATGGTATCAGAGATAAACATCATTAAAGATTTTGAATAAATTAAAGATGGCCGCCAAGATTTCCGCCCAATCAGAGAAACCAGATCTGTCATTCATCGTAAGTCTCTTGATGCATCAATGATGTATACCAAATTTTACACTGAGCACTCCAACGGAATCAGATATAGAGATCATTAATGATTTTGCCTAAATTAAAGATGGCCACCAAGGTTTTCAGTCAATCAGGTCCCGATTCAAAGTATCTGGATGTATCGATGATATATACCAACCTTCATATAAAACAATTGAATGGTAACCGAGATATGTAGGCTATCATTATCGATTTCGCATGAATTAAAGATGGCCTCCAGGGTTCCCAGCTGATCAGAAAAGCCTGTTTGGTAATTCGTTGAAAGTTGCTTGATGTATCGATGATGTATATCAAATTTCGTATTGAACAGTTGAATGGTTTCCGAGATATTGATCATTATCCATTTTGCATGAAATTAAAGATGGCTGCTAAGGTTCCCACCCAATCAGGTCCCAATTCTATAGGCTTCTGGTCCTTGACTAGGTAAATAAGCATACCAAATTTGGAATTCATCAGCGGAACAGTTTTTCGGCTATCTCGCTCACGAACGGACATACGGACAGACGGACGTACAAGATGATGACAATACCCCATGGCCAAAATTGGCCGAGGGGTAAAAACATGGGTCTGTGCCTGATAAATTTTAAGCCTTTTTAGTCCATGGGCCCAGGCATATATCGGTACCATCAGAGGAAACCAAACTTTAGGGCTACTAAGTTATTGGTAGGGACTATATGATTATTTCAATATGTGATAACCGTTCCAGAAGAGCAGCTTAGTGTATATTTTGCATTTTTACCATTTTACCATTCTGAGATATTGACTTTTTGGGGAAAATCACACAATGGACTACTGACACATCCCATGAAGGTAATATCATTCAATAACAGCTCCGGATATCCAGAATTGTTATCTGCACAGTTACAACAAGCATACTTCCCATCTTGAGGCACATGCTTTAGTTTGGTATTCAAACGGCTGATTTGCACGCTGGATTTTGTGAAATTTTGCGGATTTATTATTATCATTATTTACGGAATGTTGTGTGTCCCATATGAGTGCCACAGTCCTAATGGATCAGCTACCCATATGTACCTTGTTTGCAGGGAAGCACAAAGGAGGACCATCCAGCTGGTTTCAACAAAGTTGTAGAATTTTTCCTTCCCATACCCCCGAAATGCACATTGCGGCTGAATATATGAAAATTACAATGTAGCTCAAATTTGATATAATCTTTCGCCCCACCAGAAATGTTTCAGGTTGTGCACACTGGAAAGTATATAAATGTATTTTATAATGTCATAAGTGTATTGTATAATAAATACTGGTCCTAGGGGGCCACACCTGCAATAACACTGGTGAAAACCCAGACTCCTTATAATAAATACTGGTCCTAGGGGGCCACACCTGCAATAACACTGGTGAAAACCCAGACTCCCAACCATGAAAACAAAACGGGCAAGTAGGAGTCTGGGTTTTCACCAGTGTTATTGCAGGTGTGGCCCCCTAGGACCAGTATTTATTATACTATACCTCGAGGACTCTGATGCTGATAACAGTGATGAAGACTAGACTACTGATCCATGGTGTGAATGTTTTGGCACAATCACATACATTCATGGCTACAAATATGCATGAGTAAAACATAGTACATAAACATGCCACAGTAGCGTGGTGAAATTTGGGTTATACATAAATTTCCCTTTTTGGACGCTTGTTGGAACTAGGGTAGGGGAAGGACAATTCCTATAACTGTGGTAAAAACTTGTAAAATGTTCATAAATGTTTTCCTCATACAACATGTGCATGTTGTAGGCTACTGCGGTTCAGTAGCACTCCCCAGGGAACTTGTATGACAATATTATAAATTAAAATGTACTGAAAATCACATAATCAACAACATTTTGATAGGCCCTATTGTTCGCCCCTTTCTGCCATAAAACAAATTCTGCCTTCAGGAATGACAGAAAGGATTATTCGGATGGTATAAATAAAGCATTTCAGACATGTATTTGTGGTTTGTAGTTCATTCTAGCCCCATGTGGAAACAGCAATTGCATCATTAGTGAATGTTTCCGAGTTTGCCTTTTCGCTTTCATTATGCGGAGGGTGGGTACATTCCAGAGATGAAAACTACCAATAAGCTGCCAGTCTGCAATGGTTATCACATCAAAATATGATCTATATATATACACCAATTAAAAAATCATAACTAGGATTGGTTTCCTTAGATGGTACCGACAAGTGGAATTTCTGGTCTGGGCCCATGGACTATTTGGGGTTGCAACTCATTCATAGAAAGCTCCCTGTACATGAACAACTGCACTGACAACTGCATGCCATCATCTGTCAGTCTGAAGACCGGCAAGGTTGAATTCAGTTCAATTCAGGAAATTGATCATATGCACAGTGTGCACCCAAACATTAGGAACACAGTTGTAATTAATATAGTAATATACATGTGTGGACACAAATGATTCGTGCAGAAGCTTCAGGGTAAATCATATGATGTGCAATACAATTATTTGTTAGCAAAATTGAAGGAAATGTTGTCCTTCGTTTAAGATGACACGAAATTCAAAAATCAGGGATTCAGTACTGCGGGGATTTCCCCGCCAGTTATTTCACATTATACTTCTGAAATAAAATATGGTTCATGCAAAAGCTTTAGGGTAAATCATATGATGTGGAATAGAATGATTTCATATAGCAAAATTGAAGGCCCATTTTGACTGGAACGGACAAGAAGAAGAGAAACTCAGTGGTGCCACCTTCAGGCAGATGTTGCTGAAATGCAATACGGACTGGCGTCCTGTTGCAAGGAATGCGTATTCCGAATTTCGGAATAATCCAACACAGCATTAGGAAGTTATCGCTTCGAACAGATGTACACGGAAAAAAAAATCTATTTTGACCCAGTGGCGCCACCTTCAGGCCGATGTTGCTGAAATGTAATACGGACTGGCGTCTTGTCACAAGGAATGCGTATTCTAATTTTGGAAGAATCCAACAAAGCGTTAGGAAGTTATCGCTTCGAACAGACATGCACGGACGTACACGAACATCCACGGACTCAAAGAAGCAAGAACCAGTGGCGCTACCTTCAGGCAGATGTTGCTGAAATGTAATACGGACTGGCGTCTTGTCACAAGGAATGCGTATTCTAATTTTGGAAGAATCCAACAAAACTTTAGGAAGTTATCACTTCGAACAGACATGCACGGACGTACACGAACATCCACGGACACAAAGAAGTAAGAACCAGTGGCGCCACCTTCAGGCAGATGTTGCTGAGATGTAATACAGACTGGCATCTTGTCGCAAGGTATGCATATTCCGAATTTCGGAAGAATCCAACAAAGCGTTAGGAAGTTATCACTTCGAACAGACGTACACGGACATTCACGGATACGAAGAAGCAAGAACTAGTGGCGCCACCTTCAAGCAGATGTTGCTGAAATGCAATACGGACTGGTGTCTTGTCGCAAGGAATGCGTATGCCGAATTTCGGAAGAATCCAACTAAGCGTTAGAAAGTTATCGCTTCGAACAGACATGCACGGACGTACACGGACATCCACATACGCAAAGAAGCAAGAACTAGTGGCGCCACCTTCAGGCAGATGTTGCTGAAATGCAATACGGACTGGCGTCTTGCCGCAAGGAATGCATATTCCGAATTTCGAAAGAATCCAACAAAGCGTTAGGAAGTTATCGCTTCGAACAGACATGGACGGACATCCACGGACACAAAGAAGCAAGAACCATTTTAAAGTCCCCGGCCGCGTTGCGGCGGGGGACAAAAAGATCCATTAAGCAGTTCCTGAGAAATCGCGGTAACAAGAATTGTTTACGGACGGACTGACGGACCACGGACGAAAAGTGATTTGAACAGCCCACCATCTGGTGATGGTGGGCTAAAAATCATGATTTTTAAATTTAACGATTTTGAGGTCACAGTGACCTTGACCTACATTTTGTTAGGTGACACATCGTGTCCCCCTACTGTATCTACGGACAAAAAAATGTTATTTTTAATAATTTCCTGATTTTGGGGTCACAGTGACCTTTGACCGTGACCTATTTTTTGGTATGCGACACTTCGTTTCCCTCTATTAAGTTCACTCACAAAAATTTAGAAATTTATAATGATTTCCTGATTTTTCGGTCACACTGACCTTTGACCTCTGACCTCGACCTACATTTGGTATGCAACACATCGTTCCTCCCTGGGGCATCCACTCACCAAAAATTAGAACTGTAGATAGAAAACTGTCAATGATCAATGATTTCCTGATTTTAGGCAACAGTGACCTTTTGACCTCTGACCTCGACCTCAATTTTGGTACGCGACACATCGTCTCCACCTAGCGTATCCACTCACAAAAAATTGCAACTGTGGATAGAAAATGTTCGCAGATATAGACCGGACACTTCAGTGATTTCCTGTTTTTTAGGCCAGTGACCTTTGACCTCTGACCTCGTCCTTCATTTTTGTACGCGACACATGTCCGCCTTTTGGCGGCGGTATAAAAAAGGATCATAACTCTGTAAAAGAAGGGCCGAGACGAATATTTTTTTTTGCAGGCTTGTAGTATACAAGTAGATAAATAAGTTTTCAAAATTTGGTAGCTGTATTGAGCACAGTTCTTCAGATATAACTGGTTACATTCAAGCATATACAGGATTAGTACATCCGAAAAGGGGCATAACTCCATAAAATAAGGGCCGAGATGATGATTTTTTGTTGTACGCTACTAGAATACAACTAGATAAATAAGTTTCCAAAATTTAGCAGCTGTACAGAACACTGCAGATCTAACTTGTACATTCAACTACAGATCACAAAATCGGCGATTATTACCTTCGAAATGGGCACAACTCCATAAAATATGGGCGGAGACAACTAACCTTCTTGCAGGCATCTCGACTAGAACTGGATAAAAAAGTTTCCTCATAATTTGGTAGCTGTACCAAACACAGTTAATTATATATAACTGGTTAAATTGAAGCATATATCACAAAATCAGAGATAACTGCACCCGAAAAGGGGCATAACTCTGTAGAATAAAGGACGAGGAGAGTAATTTTGGCTTCTAGAATACAACAATATAAATAAATTTCCGAAATATAGTAGCTGTATCGAACACAGTTCTGCAGATATAGTTGGTTACATTCAAGCACATAGGACAGAATAGAAAATAATATATCTGTAAAGGGGCAAAACTCTGTAAAATATGGGCCAAGGGGAGCCAGGTTCGAAAGGCATCTGATTTAGCACTAGATAAATAAGTGTTCAAAATTTGGTGGTTATGTCTCAAGTGGTTTGGCATAAAATGCGGTAACGGATGCCCGGACGTACGGATGTACATGGTGACGATAATAACTCCCCCCCCCCCCGCCCGAGGCCAAATGGTCGATGGGTAAAAACAGGAAGTGCACATCCAAAAGGTACTAAGCTTGAAACAAGTAAGTTTCAAAGTTGTTCAAGAAATACTACTTTCGACCAGAATACATGTTGGCGGATATAGGTGCAATAAATGTGACACAAATGATTAGGACAAGGAAAAGAACTGAACAATGCACATCTGCAAGATACTAAGTATGTTCCATATAGCGTTCAATGTTGTCCATCAAATGGTAACCGAGATACAGACCAGAAAAGAAATTCTTGAAGGACTGGATAAATGACCGTAATTCTGTGGAAAATCATCAAAATGGCAAACAGAAATCCATTAGTAACCAAAATATGGACCGGACAGGAAATTGTTGACGGTCGGACGACCATGTGAACAGATGTACATGCCAATTTTGACCCCACAACTCAATGGGTTGAGGGGAAAAAAGCACTTAAATCAAATTTATCTGAAAACAGACTTGTGTATTTCCTCACTCAATATGTACACCAGTTAACATCAGATAGTGAAATCAATATAATATAATATATATTATATATCAATACATGACAACGGAAATAAAAAAGAGCCCAAGGGGCTTCAATATACGCCCGTATATCTGAAATTACATTGGTCCAAATTTCAAGGTTGCTTAATAGCCTTGATTCCAATTGGTAGCTAGCAATCCAGAGAAAGGTCTGCAATTTTGTGCTTCTGAGAATGTAACATATATCACATCTAAAATTGAATGATAAACTAAAATGAGCTTAACTCTTGGAAACTAGTTGAACGTGGAGCAAGAACCGAGAGGTCACATATCCAACACTGAAATCGACAATAGTCAAACACAAGAAAAATTAAACATTTATAAACAATGTTTCTATTTGTTACCAAATCAAACCTGCTTTAATTAAATGCCTAATCTCCATTAGGAAGCACAATACAAACCGTTAAAAACGGAAGTTAAAACCAAAAGTTATCTCCCCTAGAGGAGAGTTGTCCGCCCCTAGGGGAGCTCTCCCATTCATCTCAGTGGAGTTACTATAAAAGGCTCTGCTCATATCATTCCTATCCTCTTTCTCATTGTAACAAACCGAGACGGAAGGAAGGGAGGGACAATCAAATTAAAGCAGGTTTGATTTGGTAACAAATAGAAACATTGTTTATAAATGTTTAATATTTGATTCCCAAATCGTAAACCTGCTTTAATTAAATGCTTCAGTACCAACATATGGAGGTGGGAACCTCGGCCTTGTTGTAGCTCCAATAGCAGGCTAAGTAACCGCTGGGATGACACAGACATGGGCATAAACATGAGACATTAACACTCAACAAGTGGAACCCTGGTCAGAGACGTAAAAGGGTACTTCATGAAGTTGATACAGTAGTACTTATCTTGAGTGTCTCCATCCATGTAGCTGTGCTCGTGGTGTGGTACACAATTCTACCAAGCTGAAGGATACCCCGGGCCCTTGAGGCTGCAAGGTCTTCTTGGTAGGCACTGTATGTCCTGGGGGGGCGATAGCCAGCAAACCCGTGCATACAGGGAGATACTTGGCAAGAACCTTAAGAACGGGGAGAGCGCTGCCCGAAGCTTAGAGGGTCCCAAGCCACACCACTCTCAGTCCACAAGCCGTCTTATGTCAACTCTCCATACTTGGTCCTTGAAAGTTGAACAGGTCTTGTAGGATGCGTTGGAGTTGACAGCGCTTGTTCCCGGAGTCAACTCTACGCAATCGTCAACTCTCTGTACTTTATTCCCTGTTGCTGACACTGGCAACCTGAAACAGAAACATTAGTACTCACAAGTGCCAGTTCTTTGTCTTGTGAGTTGAGCGTAGGTGACCCAGCTGAGATCATCTAGAAGGAAGTCAGTTTCAACCTGAAATGACACAAGCAAATCTGCAGTTAAGGTAAAGATTAAAACTCACCATAGTGTCAGGCCTCTTAGATTGATGACTTGAGAGTCCATGGCCGGCCATCTGACATTTCTTCCTTCTTAGGTGATCATGTAGTATGTGGACATATGTTATGATTGAGAGATGAGATGAGATGATACAGCAAGTTGGCTGACTTGCTGCGATGATACAAAATGCCGCCCCCCCCCTTTTTTGAAAATTTACTTGACCACGTGCTGGGCAGCTACCAGCGGCCCAAGCGTGGTCACCCTATCTGACTGCACTGACATATCTCTCAGATAGAAATTGGTGAACGTGGAGTTTGCCGTCCAGGCACAAGACTGGACAATGTCATGGAGGGACAAGTTCTTCCATAAAGGCCATGACGTAGCGATGGCACGAATCTCATGAGAAGAAGCAGTAGACAATAGAGGGGGAGCGTCAATGGCCAATTGATAAGACCATCTAATGGTCTTCTTCAACCACGCGGTAATGGTATTCTTAGTAATGTCACGCACTGCAGACGGGCGAAGGGACAGAAATAACAGGCGCCGAGAGCCGCGAGCGGAATCGGTACGAGTGAGATAGTGGCGAATGGCTCGAACAGGGCATAACAAAAGGTCGTCTTCGAGGCCATGCACAAAGTCTGATAATGCAGGGATGGAGTACGAACGTTGAGCGCACGGACCTAAGCGAACAGACTCATTTTTGGCGATAAACTCCGGAATGGGTCGAAAAGAAATGCGAGACCAATCCGCCGTCCAGGTCATAGAAGATCTTTCAAGAGCATGAAGTTCAGACACTCTAGACGCCAAAGCAAAAGCCGCTAAAAAAGCAGCCTTATAAGAAACAGCTTTTAGAGAGGCGGAATGTAAGGCTTCAAAGGGCGGACGAATCAGAGCACACAGAACCACACCGATATCCCATTTCGGTAACAGCTGGCGAGTACGGCGAGACTGTAACGCGAAAGCGCAGAGATATTATCGTTTAGGCTAATGTCGGTACCGGAGGTAAGACGTAACACCCTAGCCAGAGCAGATCGATACCCTTCAATGGTGCTGATTTGAAACTTCTTATCACGGTGAAGGTGAAGGAGGAAGTCAGCTACTAGGGAAACAGAGGCAGAGCCGGGATCGGCATCATGTTCTCGGCACCAGGAGACGAAATAGGCCCATTTCGCCTGATAGAGCTGCGATGTGGAAGATCGATTGGCTGAAACCATCGTCCGTGCAACCTCTGCTGAAAATCCTTGGACTGAGAGTGCATTCTGGATAGTCTGCAGACGTGTAGGTTGAACCACCGTGGGTTGTGATGGAGAATCCCGTGCGGTTGACGTAACAGGCTGGGCCAAACTGGCAGACAACGTGGCGGGGCAGTGAGAAGCGGGACCAGAACCGTGAACCACTGACGACGAGGCCACCACGGCACTACGAGCAGAATGATGCAGTCGTGTCGAGAAATCTTTTGAAGAACTTCCAGAATCAGGGCCATCGGTGGGTAGGCATAAGCTAGGAAGTTGTCCCAGTTGATTGACAGAGCGTCGATGGCGAAGGCTTGAGGGTCCAGAATCGGACTGACGAAAAGGGCTAACTGGGCGTTGTTCCTCGTCGCAAACAGATCGATCAAGGGTGACTCCCAGACGCTGGAGATCTGCCAGAACACCTCCGGATGAAGTTGCCACTCGGTCTGAAGAACGGTGTCTGGACGAGACAGGCTGTCCGCTAAGACATTGAGCCGACCCGGAACATGGCGAGCATGGAGATGACAATGATGAATGAGAGCCCAGTCGTACAGATCCCACACCAGACGAAACGTTGATAGCGATCGGGTGGTACCCATCTTGTTGATGTGGGCAATGACCGTGGAGTTGTCCGTCGCGATGAGAAGAGACGAATTCATGAGACGTTGACTCCAATGTTGAACCGCCAGGATGACTGCCTTCATCTCCAGAAGGTTGATGTGAAGTCTGGCATCCAACGTTGACCATCTGCCGGACACCTCCAAGTCGTCCAGATGGGCTCCCCAGCCGGTCTCGGAAGCATCGGTGTAAAGATGGTGAACCGGGGCCGGAAAACGGAATGGTACTCCCTGCATGACGTTGTGGCGGGACTGCCACCAAATCAGATGTGGATGTAGAGACGTCAATACCGGCACCGCCGGGTTGAGGGAAGATGTCTGTAGGTAAGGAGACAGATGATACTGCAGAGGCCGCACCTGCAGGCGGCCGTAATGAGTAAGGTCCTGTGTGGAAGTAAGTAAACCCACCAAACTTCGCCACTGCTGACGTGTCCGTGACGTTGATGACAAAAACTTTAGAATCAGCAGCTGAATCTTGTTCCAACGATCCTCTGGAGGGTAAACCAGTTGTAGACGAGTATCGAACACCGCTCCGATGTAACGGCGAATTTGCGCCGGGACCAACTCCGACTTTAGAGGATGAGGAATGAAGCCGAGATGACGTAAAACAAGCAGAGTGAACCGGACCTGCGCGTTGAGACGGGACTCGTCCGCAGCCCACAGGAGGATGTCGTCGATATAAACCTCGATTTGAATACCTCGCAGGTGTAGAAATGCCATGACTGGTGAGGTGATACGGGTAAATAGCCAGGGGGCGATGTTGACTCCGAACGGGAGGACCTGCCATTCGAAGCGACGATCGTTGATAATGAAGCGTAGATAACGGCGATGACGTGGATGAATTGGAATATGAAGATACGCGTCCTGAAGATCGACTGAGGCCAACCAATCCCAATGATGTACGCGGGCCCGAATCGATGATACAGAAGGCATCTTGAAATGAGGAGGAGTGATGAGATGAAGCTTGTTTAATACCTTGAGGTCGATCACCATCCTCATCTGGTCCGAATCTTTCTTTGGTACCAAAAACACGTGACTGTAAAAACCGACGCTGTCTTCGGTCCGTGGTAACTCCCTGACGGCTCCCTTGTCGATGAGCGTGGTGACCGAAGATAGAAGTGTCTGTAAGTGACCTGCGGGAACTGGCAGACGGGAGGGACGAGGCCAAGCGATGAGTTTGGGCAGAGACTGAAAATTGAACAGGAAGCCCTCCTTCAAAACTCTTATAATCCAGGCGTCGTCCGTGACGAGCCGCCAATTCTCGCAGAAATATCGTAGACGCCCGCCCACGACCTGATGAGTGAATGACTGGAAGGCGGGTAGTTGAATATCTTCGGCTTGATAGGAAACGGAAATCGGATAGTCATTTATTGGAATGTCCACCTCGTTTGGAAGATTTCCCACGGAAGGAACGGTGACCACGGCCTCGTGGAGGTTTGTCGATGCCACGAAAATTTCCCCGAGGACCCCCATCCTGTTGGGTGGTATTGGAAGTACGACCCCGTCTCGGTCTCCGATCCGCGGCGACGCCCGAACGACGAGCAACAGCAGCAATCAAACGAGACGTCCGTTCTTCACGAACCACGGGCATGACGGACTCAATAGCATTGTTGAAAATGAACTTGGATGATAATGGCTGATGAAGCAATTGATCCTTAACCACATATGGAACCTCCGGCTTGACCACCTTAAGTAAGGCATTCCGTTGCGCTTGGAGAAGCGAAACATAAGAAAAAGAACCGGCCTCAATGACTTGACGGTTAGCCTTAACGAGGGTGTCAATAAAACCACGCAAATAAGCCACGCGACCCGGAGACAAAGAAGTCGACCCATCGTCTAGGCGTAACTCAGGATCCAAGGCAATCCGAGAAGTAGCCAACAAAAACCAATCCGCGACAGATGAAGCACGTTGCACTACTTGCAACATCTCCAGAACATTCTCCACCACTTTGGAATAGATCCCGAGAGGAGCTGACCTAGATGTCTTAGAAATCTGACTCAAATCCCGATCACGTTTGGGTGGTTTGTCGGGCAACACGTTATCATGAATGTCATAATGAAATTGAAAACGAGGCTTCTTAAATTTATTGTCGTCCTCCAATTGACGATCAAACTTCTCTAAATTATCCTCCCAAGCTGGTGACGGAGCGCAAGAAAGAGGAGTTACAGGCGCCGGAGACGCGAACGCAGAAGAAGCCGCTGTCTGACATCTAATACGAGAAGGAACAACATTCGAAGCAGCAGGCATATCCGGAACCAGTGCTAAAAGCGCCTGCATTTTATCCGAAAAAGCCATCATTGACGTATCCTCCGAACTTTTCACTGAAGAAGATGAATCATCAGACGAACTCGACGAAACCGGCGAAGGCGAACGAGTGATATGACGTCGACGAGAGGATGATAAACCGTGAACAACCGATTGATCAAGAAATGGAGTCTGCGACTGACGTACGTGGTGATCTTGATAAGAAGGTGAGACCGAAATACGTGGCAAACGGCGTGGAGGAGTAGGAGAACGTCGAGTCGAAGTACGAGAACGGCGTACCGGCGAACGGGAAGGCCGTAAAATAGTACTAGAACAAACCGGTGGACGAGAACTACGAATAGGAGAACGAGACCGTCGCCCCGGCGAACGAGAACGACGTACAGGCGAATACAAACGACAAGGCGGCGTAACAGGACGCCGCGGAGAAACCAAATTCCGAACCGGTGAACGAGAACGTGAACGGTATTGCGGTGTACGTGAGCGTCGTGTAGAAGTATGGGAGCGACGATGTGATGAATCAACATACGCAGTAACCGGAGCTCGTAAGTCTGCAACTTGAACACTCAACGGCAGGTCCGAACGACCCTCCATAGAACGAGAAACGGATTTAGATAAACCATGTTTAGATTTAACCCGCAACGGAGAAATTGACACACGACGATGTTTATTTGCTTTCTTCTCTTTAGAAGAAACGTGTGGTAAACCGATAGGCAAAGGCGAAATAACCTGTGGCGAAGTATTCTTTTGTCTGACGGAGACAATGGATCGCTCCGGCAAAACCGACCTGGCAAAACGGGTTTGGTAGGGACCCCAGACAATGCAGCACCGGTACAGGTCAAGCTGTCTAACAGCTGAGAATTATCTTCCTGCAGGACAGTGCCACTCGGAGGAATATATACAGACGCGGCAGAAACTGGACCTTGAAAACTATGAGACAAATCCAAGCCAACCCGGTCGAGATCCTCGTTACATTTCATATCATTGACCAGGGAAATTTCCAATACCCGTCTGTCGACCTCCGAAATGGACGGGTCTTCACACGCACGTAAAAGATAAGCACGTCGAGCCTGGGCATAATTCCTCCAGGTCGACGAGTTCCATAACACACATTCGGCGCACGTGGTCTGCCGATAACACAACTCTTTACAACAAAAACAAGCCGTGTGGGCGTCCAAAGGGGACAAAACTTGCCCACACGTACGACAAGAATTAGAAGTCGGAACCTCAGACATAACTAATGTAAGAAGAATTTCCGAAATAAACAACACAAGTCAAACTTGGTAAAGGATATAATCCGGCGAATACAACAACAACAACAGCTGTATTGAATCAACACTTCCTTGATGTGCACTGGTCGAGTACAAACAGGAGAAAGAGGATAGGAATGATATGAGCAGAGCCTTTTATAGTAACTCCACTGGGATGAATGGGAGAGCTCCCCTAGGGGCGGACAACTCTCCTCTAGGGGAGATAACTTTTGGTTTTAACTTCCGTTTTTTACAGTTTGTATTGTGCTTCCTAATGGAGATTAGGCATTTAATTAAAGCAGGTTTACGATTTGGGAATCAAATTAGTAGTTTTCCTGCAAACGGATTTCTTTCAGACGAGAGAATTTTTCATGAAGGAAGAAGAAAGTGATGAAGTAAACTATTGTTCTTGAGTTGATAAACAAGTATGAAGTTCATAAAGGACCCCTCTCCCCGTTAAATTAGTAAATGTATGGTTTTTATTTCACAACAGTTCAACTAAATGTAGCTGTTTCAAACATGGGAGACAACACCACAGGACAAATGCTGTATACATTAGGGGAGAGACCTCTGAATATTCAAACCTAACACATAGTCAGCTAAACTTGATTCAGTTTTGGGGGACTGTGACCTTGACCTTTGATAAATTGATGTATGGCCTTGACCTTGACCTTTGATAAATTCATGTATGGCTCCTCTTTACCATGCGAGTAAGGTATTTGATACCACTCCATACCTTGAAACTAGAGATATCGCATGGACAACAAATGTTAATGGATGAATGGACAGAAAGAAACATCGCATTACATGACCTCGTCCTCGACAGGCATATGAAAATGTGACTCAATGATTTGCTGATTTTGGAGTCAGTGACCTTGACCTTTGACCTAAATTTTGGTACACGACACATCGTCTTCTGTCAATGTATCAGTGGGCACAAAAATTCATGATTTTTATGAATTTCATGATTTTGGGGGTCACAGTGACCTTGACGTTCGGCCTTGACCTACATTTTGGTGCGTGACACATCATGTCCCCCTAATGTATCTACTGACAAAAATAATAATTTTCGAAGATTTCTTGATTCTGGGGTCAGTGACCTTGACTATTGACCTTGACCTAAATTTTGGTACATGACAAACCATCTCCCCATAATTTCTCAATGGACACAAAAAATCATGATTTTTAACAATTTCACGATTTTTGGGTCACAGTGACCTTTGACCTACATTTTGGTATGTGACACATCGTGTCCCCCTAATGTATCTACTGACACAAAAAAATGTTAGTTTTAATTATTTCCTGATTTTTGGGTCACAGTGACCTTTGACCTTTGACCTTGACCTATATTTTGGTATGCGACACTTCATTTCTCCCTACTGAATCCACTCACAAAAAATTAGAAATTTTTAATGATTTCCTGATTTTTCGGTCTCTCTGACCTTTGACCTCTGACCTCGACCTAAATTTGGTATGCAACACATCATTCCCCCCCTAGGGCATTCACTCACCAAAAATTGGAACTGCAGATAGAAAACTGTCAATGATCAATGATTTCCTGATTTTAGGCAACAGTGACCTTTGACCTCTGACATCGACCTCAATTTGGTACGCGACACATCGTCTCCACGTAGCGTATCCACTCACAAAAAATTGCAACTGTCGATAGAAAACGTTCACAGATATAGACCGGACATGAACACTTCAGTGATTTCCTGTTTTTTAGGCCAGTGACCTTTGACCTCTGACCTTGACCTTCATTTTGGTACGCGACACACTGTCTCCCCGTAGGCTATCCACTCACCAAAAATTAGAACTGTAGATAGAAAACTGTCCCAGATATAGACCGGACACGGGGGACGGACAGACGGACGGACGGACGGACACACGGACAGACGGACGGAAACCGCCATCACATAATACGTCCGCCTTTTGGCGGGCGTATAAAAAGAACACAAACATAGATACTTTGAAGTGATAACATTTTTAAAAATTGAAGTTAAAAATTTGGCAACAAAACTACATGTACATAAAATATGTTTACAATGAGTTGTTGAACATCCTGTCATGTAAACTGGCTGACTGATCGTTGTTGGTGGAATAATGAGTGTCCAAGTACAGCACCATAACATCAAATACAGTGTTAAACATTGCACTTGGAAATTGCTTGTTGGTCAGATTCAAGAGATCTCGCTGAAGATCTTGCCTCATCATGTTTATTGTATACAACAGAAATTGGCAATAAGCCACATCGTAATCCCAGAAGTACTGCATATTACTGCATATTCTTGCCAGGTGTGAGTTCATGCATTTTTTTTTTTTCACGAGAGCCAGCAACGCCGCCATCTCGGGGCGCTTACTCCATCTTGGGGTGCTTACTTACGCTAAATTGCTAAAATTATTCTCACAACATTTATTGTATGAATTTCTTGAACTGTTGAACCGGCACTGAGACAAAATACCCTGGAGTTACTGGCTCTCGTGGAAAAACACATGTGCGTGAACCTGCCCTTCAGTCTCATGCCTGACATGTCTATGAGGTAAAATGCGGTACTTCTGGGATTACGCTGTGGCTTATTAATATTTAAAGCCTAGATTAATTTAACAAAAATACAGTACTGAAACTATAATATATATACATGTAGTGATTGTTAGTATAAAATCAAGTTTTGGCAGTTCACCTGGGTTGAGCGAGCGAGTAATTTAATGCCTTCAACTATATTTCAGTTTCTTTCGCCTGGAGTGAAATCCAGATCTGTTTCAATAATGAAATGATGAAAGAATAAAAGTATAGTAACAAGCGTTCTGAGAACCCCAACATCTCGCCTTGCGGGGTCATCCGCCAAAGGTGCAGCAGTATTGAACGCATACATGTAGAGCAAACAATAAGGTCTGGAATAGGTGATGTGGTACAGACAATAATGTCTGGAATAGATTATCTGGTACAGACAATAACATCAGTCCCATGTGGGATTACTGGCAAAAGTTAATCCCATGTAGGATGGATAGGTCAGTGCTGTCGGATTACTGGTACATAGGGCAGTCCAGTGTGAGATTACTGCTGGATAGTTCAGTCCCATGTGAGATTACTGCTGGATAGGCCAGTCCTGTGTAGGATTACTGCTGGGTGGATCAGTCCCATGTTATTACTGATGGATAGTCCCCTGTGGGATTACTGCTGGATAGTCCAGTTCCAAGTGGGATTACTGCTGGATAGGCCAGTCCTGTCTGGGATTACTGCTGGATAGATGAGTCTCGTATGGGATTAATGCTGGATAGGACAGTCCCGTGTGGGATTACTGCTGCATAGGCAGTCCCGTGTGGGACTACTGCTGCATACGGCAATCCTGTGTGGGATTATGGCTGAGGAGGCCAGTCCTGTGTGGGATTACTGCTGGATAGGCTAAACCTGTGTGAGATTACAGCGGAATAGGTCAGTCCCATGTAAAATTATGGCTGGATAGGTCAGTGCCATGTGGGATTACTGCTGCAAATTGCAATCCAGTGTCATATTACATCTGGATAGGTCAGTCCCATGAGAGATTACTGCTGCATAAGCCAGTCCCGTGTGGAATTACTGCTGGATAGGCCAGTCCCATGTGGGATTACTGCATGATAGGCCAGTCCAGTCTGGGATTACTGCTGGATAGGTCAGTCCCGTGTGGCATTACTGCTGGATAGGCCAGTGCCATTGGGATTACTGCTGGATAGGTCAGTCCTGTGTGAGATTACTGCTGAATAGGCCAGTCCCAAATGGGATTACTGCTGGATAGACCAGTTCGGTCTGGGATTACTGCTGCATAGTTGATTTCCGTTTGGGATTACAGCTGGATAGGTCAGTCCCGTATGGCAATACTGCTGGATAGGCCAATGCCATTTTGGATTACTGCTGGATAGGTCAGTCCCGTGTGGGATTACTGCGGGAGAGCTGTGACCTAGGACGAACTGTAAGAAACATGTGTACCAAGTTTCATAATCATTCAATGACAGCTGACAACTGCAGCAAACTGTGGTGTACAGATGTACATGTGCACTTCAGCTAAATCCAAAACTCAATCATTTGCCATAATTTGGAGAAAAATTAATATTTCATCTCAAAAATAGCACAAGTAAATCCGCAATCATAAGAAACATTTGTACCAAGTTTCGTAATCATCCAATGAGAGCTGACAACTGCAGCAAACTTATCATGTACATGTATACGTATACATGTAGAGGCCTACATATACAATTTACCTAAACAGAAAACTCATTCATTTGTCATAATTTGGAGAAAATTAATATTTCTTGTCAAAAATAGCACAGATACATCCTCTAATCATAAGAAACATGTGTACCAAGTTTCATAATCATCCAATGACAGCTGACAACTGGAGCAAACTTACCATGTAGATGTATATGTATACATGTAGAGGCCTACATGTACAATTTACCTAAACAGAAAACTCATTCATTTGCCATAATTTGGAGAAAAATTAATATTTCTGGTCAAAAATAGCACAGATACATCCTCTTATCATAAGAAACATGTGTACCAAGTTTCATAATCAGCCAATAACAGCTGACAACTGGAGCAAACTTACCATGTACATGTATATGTACAATTTACCTAAACAGAAAACTCATTCATTTGTCATAATTTGGAGAAAAATTTATATTTCTTCTCAAAAATAGCACAGGTACATCCTCTAATCATAAGAAACATGTGTACCAAGTTTCATAATCATCCAATGACAGCTGACAACTGGAGCAAACTTACCATGTAGATGTATATGTATACATGTAGAGGCCTACATGTACAATTTACCTAAACAGAAAACTCATTCATTTGCCATAATTTTGAGAAAAATTAATATTTCTTCTCAAAAATAGCACAGGTACATCCTCTTATCATAAGAAACATGTGTACCAAGTTTCATAATCATCCAATGACAGCTGACAACTACAAGAAACTTTCCAAGTACAGATGTACATGTGCACTTCAGCTAAAAGCAAAACTCATTCATAGGGATTTTAACATTAGAGTACCCCAGGGGTAGTACCCCCAGGTGGCATACCCACCCCCCATATTTTTTTTATTTTTTTTATATTTTTTCTAGATTTTTTTTTAACTTGCTAAACCAAAAACCCATTCATTTCCAGGCAGGGGACACCGACACCGACATCCTCTTTCCCCCTCCCACAATATCTCCCCTTTACTTCGTAAGGCGAGATAAAAATATGGTAGCCAAAAGCATGTATACCACTTAAAAGCCATAACACTGAATACATAGGGAAATTTGGATTTTTTCTTCTTTGATGCTCAATAAATCAAACTTCCCAAGGTCAAATTTTTCCCATTTTGCTATATAATACTAAACACATATAGTGCTTGTTAAATATGTAATAAAAACAGGGGGACACCATACTTTCTTAGAAAATATTAGCGGTATAACAGATAAACTGAGCCTTTTCAGTCCTATTTCCAGGAGGGGGTGGGGATGGGAAATCGGGGTGGGTGTGGAGAATATTATTGAAGTTCCAATTATTAGCCATTCAGAAGTTTTCTTTTTGTTGAAAGTGAATAGGAGTGAATTTGGGGGTATTCCGGAGGAATAATTTTTAACCTATGGAGCACTTTGCACCCTCCAACCGTTGAATTTAAAATGCAAATTTTTTGGTCCGTCCCATCACACTATCGACCCACCAGTAGAACGCATACATGGTTGTGTTGTGTCTTTTGTTGATTTTTATTCCATTTTGAGATGTCTGCGTACTTTTGTTAGGAAATTCAGTTTGTTTTGAAAAATCTGACAAATCACCATGTTGTAGCCCCATAAGAGCAGGGAAATGAACGTCCTCTACTCCCTTAAGGTGTGTATACTTGAAGTTTCAACACAGACTGACTTTTCCAATGTGCATGTTTCACCAAAAACTAGGAGATGGTAACTCATAAGTGTCAAGTCGATTTGAATCTTGCATTTAATTTCCACGATTTTGGTGAAACATGCACATTGGAACAGTGAGTCTGTGTTGAAACTCAAATATACACACCTTAAGCTTGAATCAAGCATTGGAAAGTGTACATGTGTATGCACAGTTTGAAATATATGTATTAAGGCACTGATGTCACTGAACCTAAATATGATTGCAACAGATCACCATAAAATACCATGCTTTATTTGCAGTTTATTCTGTGTAATAAAATCGTAAAAAATTACAATAAATATTTTTCCACACAGTTTGCAATGGTCTTCCATTTGATGGAAACTTTACTTAAGGGTTTACGATCACTTTCATATCCAGCTATTTTCAATAATGTTAACAAATTCTCTATTCTGTTTCGGTCATTCAAGATTAGATTTAGTTTCATTTCTAAACCTTCAGTGATAAACAAATCTAACAATCTGTGAAGAATACCTCATAATTTTATTCAATATACATTCATAGAGTAGATGTGAATGTCAGTAATTTACCCAAATTAAAAGGAATCGATATTTGTGAGGATACAATTTACGGGAAAACATTGAAGGAATATGTTTTGAGAATACCGGTCAATTACAATGATTACATTTTTTTCCATGGAACAAGCAAAGTCAAAGACCCAACCTTTGTGGTGCATACAATATTCACTGATTTAAAATACTATTAAAATGTATGAGCAGAAAAATTTATACCAGGAGCCACGCAGCAGGTCGAGCATCGGTGTCCATCGTTTAAAATTTATGTTGGGAGAGAGGGATTGCAGCTTTACCTTTACTTATTTTTACAAGATCCTTACCTTTTTGGATGCAGATTTTGATATACAGTCAAAGTTCTCCTTGAATGGAATGTATCTGATTTCATCTGGTGCTTGATCAGGTAGTGAGCAATTGGAATCTGAATCTCTGTACATAGGAAAATGCTGTAAAAGTTAAAGTTAATGCAACTAAATTTACCATGGTAACAGTAACAGTTTAAATCAGTAAGAAATGACCAGAACTCCATTTCAAAATGTTACCAAAAGTTAAAAACCATGTGTTAAGATCAAAATGCAAGTAATGCAAGAGAATCATGGTCTAACTAGATTTCTAATAAAATATTTTTTGTCCCAATTTTTGGTCAGTGGCTACATAGCAAAGGAATCATTGAATTTCACTCATGAGAAAGGGGCTATAACTCTTGTTGTCATACTGTTCTTTGATTGGAACGTCCAACAAGAATCGTGCAATGTGCCGAGAACCCCTTCAATGAGAGCAGCTCCACTCATCAATGAATGGTTATATATTCTGATTGTCAGGGATAGAGGACATTTGCCTACAGAGTGCTCCATACTCATGATAATCTGTCCCCAAACTGTAGCCCTATAATGATCCCCATTACTGAATATGACCATAAATCTAATTCTACCCCCCCCCCCCATAAAGAGGGATAGGTATTTTTTAACCTGACAACTGTGAAAATAGGGTAAAGGAAAGTTTGTGTAATCTATGACCAGGTGTGTGTTTGTTTTAAGATAATATTATGTACAAGCCTGGGCTATAATCAAATTAACATAATTTGACCTTGAAGGAAGAGGTCAATATTGCCCAAATTTGATAGGCTTCTGCTCCGAAACCAAATTTATATGTGATGATCTTGAGATATGGTGGTGACAAGAACAGTGACGGATGGATGGACTGAGAGACATACATGACAACAACAATACCTCCAAGGTCAATTCCTGTCATGGGGTAACAGCTACAACACTGAAGACATTCAATATTAAAGTGAAAATATCATTCATACAAGAATACATGTATTTTGTCATGTTTCCAATAGGACAGTCCCGTAACTCTTCAGCTCACCCATGTCACGTTTTATTGATGTTAGGCAATGAACCTTTTCTTAAATTGGCAATGTTGTATTATTTTATTCACAGACTTTTGCAGGTGATACCCACTGTTTGCAAATGCCAATTTAACTCTTAAGACAATAACATGTTCAAAGTTATTTGGAATTTCCTTATTTTGAAAGCAATTATGTTACCTATTTTCCAATCTTCGCGGTATTGCCAATGTTAAAGCATTGCCCGGTGGCTAACATTAGCCTTGTTACTT